>JARQOC010000218.1:0-112469 GCA_033576535.1 Allobates femoralis
CGGGGGGAACCTGGGGGAGGGAGATGGACCCGATAACCACCTATCCACCGGGAGTGATACCAGGAGAGGGGGAATGCCGAGGAACATCCACACTCATCCACCGGGAGTGAACCATGGAGGGAGGGAGACATGGACCCGGGACATCCACACGCCACCGGGAGTGATACCATGGGGGAGGGGAGACATGGACCGAGTGAACATCCACACCACCCCGGATGAGAGGGAGGGACATGGACCAGGGAACATCCACACGCCCACCGGGACCGAGGGGAGGAACGAGGGGGAGGAATGACCCAATAACCACATACCAGGGGGGGGAGGACAGGGGAACCGACCACGGCGGATACATCGAGGGGACATCCCGAGTGAATACACCTTCCGGGAGGAGACAGGTGAGGGGGAAGACCCCGTGACATCCACAATACCACGGGGGAAATGGGGAGGGAACTGACCCGAGTAACCACACATATCCACGGGGGGAACATGGACCGGGGAAACTCCCGGGACATCCACGGATCACCGGGAGTACATGGGGAGGGGAGACATGGACCCGGAGTGAACACCACACTCACACGGGGGTAACCGGGGAGGGGAGACATGGCCCGGTGAACATCCACCCATCCACGGGGAGTGATACATGGGGGAGAGGCCCAGAGGAACATCCACTCACCAGAGGATACCATGGAGGGAGGGGAGACATGGACCCAGAAAACCCACAACCCCGGGGAGTATACCATGGAGGGAGGGAACATGGACCCAGAGGTCATCCACCGTCACGGGGTGACCATGGAGGGAGGGAGACATGGACCCGGAACATCCACACATCCACCGGGTGACCTGGGAGGGGAACATGGACCAGAGTGAACACCCACGTCATCCCCGGGTGATACAGGAGGGAGGAGAATGGACCCGATGAACATCCACAGCTCACGGGGCATGACAGGGGGAGACCCAGAACTCCATCCTGGAGAGGGAGACATCCAGAAGGACTGCACTGGAAGGGACTGAGAGACCATAGCCACAGGATGGGAACATGAGAAGCAGCACACGAAGAGAGGACAGACAACACTCACAGTTACAGGAGGAGGGGAGACATGGACCCGGAGTGAACATCCACATGTCGTCCAGGGGCGTGATACCATGGAGGGAGGGGAGACATGGACCCGGATGAACATCCACACGTCATCCACCAGGGAGTGATACCATGGAGGGAGGGGAGACATGGACCCGAGTGAACATCCACACGTCATCCACAGGGAGTGATACCATGGAGGGAGGGAGACATGGACCCAGAGTGAACATCCACACGTCATCCACCGGGGGTGATACCATGGAGGGAGGGGAGACATGGACCCGAGTGAACATCCACACGTCATCCACCGGGGGTGATACCATGGAGGAGGGGAGACATGGACCCGGAGTGAACATCCACACTCATCCACGGGCGTGATACCATGGAGGAGGGGAGACATGGACCCGGAGTGAACTCCACGTCGTCCACTGGGCGTGATACCATGGAGGGAGGGAGACATGGCCCGGAGTGAACATCCACACGTCATCCACCAGGGAGTGATACATGGAGGGAGGGGAGACATGGACCCGAGTGAACTCCACGTCGTCCACTGGGGCGTGATACATGGAGGGAGGGGAGACATGGACCCGAGTGAACATCCACACGTCTCCACCGGGGAGTGATACCATGGGGGAGGGGAGACATGGACCCGAGTGAACATCCACACGTCCTCCACCGGGAGTGATACCATGGAGGGAGGGGAGACATGGACCCAGAGTGACATCCACACGTCGTCCACGGGAGTGATACCATGGAGGGAGGGGAGACATGGACCCGGAGTGAACATCCACACGTCATCCACCGGGAGTGATACCATGGAGGGAGGGGAGACATGGACCCAGAGTGAACATCCACACGTCATCCACCGGGAGTGATACTATGGAGGGAGGGAGACATGGACCCGGAGTGAACATCCACACGTCATCCACCGGGGGTGATACCATGGAGGGAGGGGAGACATGGACCCGGAGTGAACATCCACACGTCATCCACCGGGAGTGATACCATGGTGGGAGGGAGACATGGACCCAGAGTGAACATCCACATCATCCACCGGGAGTGATACCATGGGGAGGGGAGACATGGACCCAGAGTGAACATCCACACGTCATCCACCGGGAGTGATACCATGGGGGAGGGGAGACATGGACCCGAGTGAACTTCCACACGTCATCCACCGGAGTGATACCATGGAGGGAGGGGAGACATGGACCCGGAGTGAACATCCACACGTCATCCACGGGGGTGATACCATGGAGGGAGGGGAGACATGGACCCGGAGTGAACATCCACACGTCTCCACCTGGGGGTGATACCATGGGGGAGGGGAGACATGGACCCGGAGTGAACATCCACACGTCATCCACGGGAAGTGATACCATGGTGGGAGGGGAGACATGGACCCAGAGTGAACATCCACACATCATCCACCGGGAGTGATACCATGGAGGGAGGGGAGACATGGACCCAGAGTGAACATCCACACATCATCCACCGGGGAGTGATACCATGGAGGGAGGGGAGACATGGACCCGGAGTGAACATCCACACGTCATCCACCGGGAGTGATACATGGAGGGAGGGGAGACATGGACCCGAGTGAACATCCACACGTCATCCACCGGGGAGTGATACCATGGTGGGAGGGGAGACATGGACCCAGAGTGAACATCCACACGTCATCCACCGGGGAGTGATACCATGGTGGGAGGGGAGACATGGACCCAGAGTGAACATCCACACGTCATCCACTGGGGCGTGATACAATGGAGGGGAGACATGGACCCGGAGTGAACATCCACACGTCGTCCCCTGGGGCATGATACTATGGAAGAGAGACATGGACCCGGAGTAAATATCCACACGTCATCCACCGGGGCGTGATACTATGAGGGGAGACATGGACCTGGAGTAAACATCCACACGTCATCCACCGGGGAGTGATACCATGGAGGGAGGGGAGACATGAACCCAGAGTGAACATCCACACGTCATCCACCGGGGAGTGATACCATGGAGGGAGGGGAGACATGGACCCGGAGTAAACATCCACACGTCATCCACCGGGGAGTGATACCATGGAGGGAGGGGAGACATGAACCCGGAGTAAATATCCACACGTCATCCACCAGGGAGTGATACTATGGAGGGGAGACATGGACCCAGAGTAAACATCCACACGTCCTCCACCGGGAGTGATACCATGGAGGGAGGGGAGACATGAACCCGGAGTAAATATCCACACGTCATCCACCAGGGAGTGATACTATGGAAGGGAGACATGGACCCGGAGTGAACATCCACACGTCCTCTGGGGCGTGATACTATGGAGAGAGGGAGACATGGACTCGGAATGAACATCCATACGTCGTCCACTGGGGCGTGATACCATGGAGGGGAGACATGGACCCGGAGTGAACATCCACACGTCATCCACTGGGGCGTGATACTATGGAGGGGAGACATGGACCCGGAATGAACATCCACACGTCGTCCACCGGGGAGTGATACCATGGAGCGAGGGGAGACATGGACCCGGAATGAACATCCACACGTCGTCCACCGGGGAGTGATACTATGGAGAGAGGGGAGACATGGACTCGGAATGAACATCCACACATCGTCCATCGGGGAGTGATAACATGGAGGGAGGGGAGACATGGACCCGGAATGAACATCCATACGTCGTCCACCGGGGCGTGATAACATGGAGAGAGGGGAGACATGGACCTGGAGTGAACATCCACACGTCATCCACCAGGAGTGATACCATGGAGGGAGGGGAGACATGGACCCAGAGTGAACATCCACACATCATCCACCGGGGAGTGATACTATGGAGGGAGGGGAGACATGGACCCAGAGTGAACATCCACACGTCATCCACCAGGGAGTGATACTATGGAGGGAGGGGAGACATGGACCCGGAGTGAACATCCACATGTCATCCACCGGGGAGTGATACCATGGAGGGAGGGGAGACATGGACCCAGAGTGAACATCCACACGTCATCCACCGGGGAGTGATACCATGGAGGGAGGGGAGACATGGACCCAGAGTGAACATCCACACATCATCCACCGGGGAGTGATACTATGGAGGGAGGGGAGACATGGACCCGGAGTGAACATCCACACGTCGTCCACTGGGGCATGATACTATGGAAGAGAGACATGGACCCGGAGTAAATATCCACACGTCATCCACCGGGGCGTGATACTATGGAGGGGAGACATGGACCCGGAGTGAACATCCACACGTCGTCCTCTGGGGCGTGATACTATGGAGAGAGGGGAGACATGGACTCGGAATGAACATCCATACGTCGTCCACTGGGGCGTGATACCATGGAGGGGAGACATGGACCCGGAGTGAACATCCACACGTCGTCCACTGGGGCGGGATACTATGGAGGGGAGACATGGACCCGGAGTGAACATCCACACGTCGTCCTCTGGGGCGTGATACTATGGAGAGAGGGGAGACATGGACTCGGAATGAACATCCATACGTCGTCCACCGGGGAGTGATACTATGGAGAGAGGGGAGACATGGACCCGGAGTGAACATCCATACGTCGTCCACTGGGGCGTGATACCATGGAGGGGAGACATGGACCCAGAGTGAACATCCACATGTCATCCACCGGGGAGTGATACCATGGAGGGAGGGGAGACATGGACCCAGAGTGAACATCCACACGTCATCCACCAGGGAGTGATACCATGGAGAGAGGGGAGACATGGACCCAGAGTGAACATCCACATGTCATCCACCGGGGAGTGATACCATGGAGAGGGGGGAGACATGGACCCGGAGTGAACATCCACACGTCATCCACCGGGGAGTGATACCATGGAGGGAGGGGAGACATGGACCCGGAGTGAACATCCACATGTCATCCACAAGGGAGTGATACCATGGAGGGAGGGGAGACATGGACCCAGAGTGAACATCCACACGTCATCCACCGGGGCGTGATACTATGGAGGGAGGGGAGACATGGACCCGGAGTGACCATCCACATGTCATCCACCGGGGAGTGATACCGTGGAGGGAGGGGAGACATGGACCCGGAATGAACATCCACACATCGTCCACCGGGGCGTCATAACAACGAAGAAACATGGAGGCTAAAAGACCGCCCTTACGTCACCTACAGGTCTAGACATTGTGGGAAAATGTAAGTAATAAGCAACTGTGATAACACCCACGGGGTTCGCCTTTGCCAGGTCAAAGGGCACGTATGTGTCGTGTGTCACTCAGTCCACCAGCAGAGGCTTAGAGGCCACAGGCCCTGGGCCAGAGTTTATTGCGGTGAAAGCAAACAAAGAAAACAAAACCGCAAACAAAAATCCTTGCCTGTCCGACACTAAACAGAATGTAACCTCACTGCAGACTGGAGGGCTTCTCCCTTCAGCCAAACCATATAACTAGAGATCAATGCTTTCACTCACATGCGTCTCCATGCACAGTCAGGCCTCCTGTGTTCACAGACTGAGAGGAGCCTCGCCCGACCTCCCAGACTCCTTTTACCTACCCCAACCGCCTCCCACTAATTCATTAGCAGCCAGGTGATACTGACCAGGTTAGGTTGCATAGGACAGATACCTGGGAGAGATGTACCTGCCCTCATCCACTAATCCCACATGACTCTCACACAACGTTTTTGCCACCATTATACTTCACATTTAGCTGAGAGAGGGATAATGAGGGATGTAGTAGGAAGCTGCAGGGACAGGTAGTGATAGGTTTGGGGGCATAAATGACCTGACCCATTAATTACAGGGAGGACACCTTAATTTATTGGGAGGACTCTTGAGCCACACACATGAAATCGTGTGAACGGATGAAGAAACATGCAGATAAGAGATGTCAAGACCTGCCTAGTCTTCAGCCTGGAGGAAAGGTATGGCTCTCATCAAGATACGTCCGTCTTGAAGTGCCTTCAAATTGGGTCCTCTCTGTATTGGACCTTTTGGGGTTTTTCACCCCTAAACGATTTTTCGTTTTCCCTTCCCTTCTTCCAAGAGCCACAACTTTTTTTTTTTTTTACATCAATATAGACATATGACGCTTGTTTTTTACAGGACGAGTTTTACTTTTGAATCACATCATTTATTTTATCATATAGTGAATGGAAAATGAAAATGAGAAAAATTACAAGTGCAATGAAATTGCAAAAAAAAGTGCAATTACACATTTTGTGTTTTAGTTTTTTTTATTCACCATGCTCACTATATGGTAACACTGAGGTGTCGGTGTGATGTCTGGGGTCAGTGCTATATGGTAACACTGAGGTGTCGGTGTGATGTCTGGGGTCAGTACTATATGGTAACACTGAGGTGTCGGTATGATGTCTGGGGTCAGTGCTATATGGTAACACTGAGGTGTCGGTATGGTGTCTGGTGTCAGTACTATATGGTAACACTGAGGTGTCGGTATGATGTCTGGGGTCAGTACTATATGGTAACACTGAGGTGTCGGTATGATGTCTGGGGTCAGTACTATATGGTAACACTGAGGTGTCTGTGTGATGTCTGGGGTCAGTACTATATGGTGACACTGAGGTGTCGGTATGATGTCTGGGGTCAGTACTATATGGTAACACTGAGGTGTCGGTATGATGTCTGGGGTCAGTACTATATGGTAACACTGAGGTGTCGGTGTGATGTCTGGGGTCAGTACTATATGGAAACACTGAGGTGTCGGTATGATGTCTGGGGTCAGTACTATATGGTAACACTGAGGTGTCGGTATGATGTCTGGGGTCAGTACTATATGGTAACACTGAGGTGTCGGTATGATGTCTGGGGTCAGTACTATATGGTAACACTGAGGTGTCAGTGTGATGTCTGGGGTCAGTACTACATGGTAACACTGAGGTGTCTGTATGATGTCTGGGGTCAGTACTATATGGTAACACTGAGGTGTCGGTATGATGTCTGGGGTCAGTGCTATATGGTAACACTGAGGTGTCAGTATGATGTCTGGGGTCAGTACTATATGGTAACACTGAGGTGTCGGTATGATGTCTGGGGTCAGTACTATATGGTAACACTGAGGTGTCGGTATGATGTCTGGGGTCAGTACTATATGGTAACAGTGAAGTGTCGGTATGATGTCTGGGGTCAGTAATATATGGTAACACTGAGGTGTCGGTATGATGTCTGGGATCAGAACTATATGGTAACACTGAGGTGTCGGAATGATGCCTCTGGTTGGTACCAGGGCTGTGGAGTCGGAGTTAGTTTTGGTTGGACTCGGAGTCGGTAGAAATGTACCGACTCCGACTCCAGCTTTAAAAAAAATTAATATTTCATAGTTGAACTTTCATATGAATTTTATAAATGTTACTCAAATATATATGTTCTATCAAACTATGAATAACTGTGATAAGCAGTTCTGCTGGAGATAGACATTTCTTACTTCTTGTGTGTCACTGTTCTCCACTGCCCTTCTAATCTTATACTTGGTTAACCTCATGCTGCCCCAACCCCCCTACTTACAATGTATGAAACTGAAAGTGAAAATGTGTTGCAAATTCTTAGTAGTAAAGCTCCTCCTCCTCTAGACTAGATCATACTAGGTGTTCATCTCCCAAGCATCTCACACAGCTGCCTGCTACTCAGAAGAGGAAGACTGTAAGAAGTATTATCCTTTCAACAAACTTTGCATCAGTTAACTGTGAGTACATGAGGAATAATAACAGTATTACTGACCACTATATCAGTTGTACGACCTGGCAATAATTTTGTACCATTGTTTTTAGGAAAAACAATTGTCATTTGGATTGTGAATGCAGAATTAAAAATCTGAGAATGTCAAAGAAGCGTCACATTAAATCAGCTGTATTTGAACATTTCACCATCACTCAAGATAGAAAACATTATGTATGTCAGTGTATGACAAATGATCCAGACGAAAACAAATGCTGTGAAGCCAAGATGAGTGTATATTCAGGCAAAGATAAAAATGTTCCTACCAGAGCTTCTAATCTAATGAGACATTTACAGCGCTTTCATCCAGAAGTACTGAAAGCAGTGGAAGAGAAAGACTGCATCCAAACCAAGGGACCAGTGCCCAGCTCTTCCAGCCAAACAAAGGAGCAGAGAACTTTGTCACTGACAAAATATCTTGCAACTGATGGCTGCAAAGTTACTGTGACAATGAAAGTAGATACATTTAAAAAACAGATCATAGAGCTTGTTGTAAAGGATAGTGTGCCTATTTCATTATTTTCACCACCAGCTTTTATGTGTCTGAATGGGGGAATGGTCGCAAGCTTGGTGTTTCTCTGGAGAGAGAGAGTATTAGAAAATTAGTAATCAAAGAAGCTTTAAAACAAAAGGAAGAACTTAAAAAAACTCTGAAGGGACGCTTTCTGTTTCTTAAAATGGAGGCCTGCACACGTCACAGAGTGAAGGATTTTGCCATCAATGTCCGGTTTGTTTATGACAAAAATGAAATAGTTACCAAGACATTGGCAGTAAAAGACACCAAAGCTCATCACACCAGTGAGTTTCTCCAGGTCTTGGTGGAAAAGGTTCTGCAAGACTATGAACTTAAAAGAGCAAGTTCTTTCTGTCGTAACTGACAATGCTTCAAATATGATAAGTGCTATTAAGCTAATGAATGAGTGTAATGATGGTGACCAGCAGCCAAAAGAACATTCTGGGTCCACAGACACACAAATGTGTGAAATAGAGGAACACAGTATTGTAACTGAGGAGCAAACTGAAGTGGCTTCAGATGATCAGCAACATGATAGTTTAGATGATCTTGTTGAAACTGTGTCAATACGTTCTTCCATTCATCACATGCGCTGTGTTGTGCATACGCTACAGCTGGCTATAAGAGACAGTCTGCAAGAAGGACATGCTGCTGCACTGATTGGAAAGGTGAGAAAATTGGCTACTGTTGCCAGAACCCCTAAAGTTGACTCAATTTTGAAGAGACGTGCTGGAAAAGGGGCAATTATTGATCAAGCCACACGATGGGGCAGTACTGACTTAATGATTCAGCGCTTGGTTGAACTGAAAACCTTTCTTGTAGACATGGCTAACCCTCAACTGACGCAAAATGAAAGTCAATGGAATCAGGTGACTGAGCTGGAAAAATTGCTAGAGCACCCATTTACAGTGACTAAAAAATTACAAGCAGAGGACTTAACTCCAGGGATTTTCTTAAAGGAGTGGAGGAACCTGATGATTCGCCTGTCCCAAAGAGGAGGGTTAATTGCAAGTGGCATTACTACATCAATGAAACGGAGAGAGGAGCTACTATTACAAAATAACATTCTTTTGGCAGCTGTTTATGTAGACCCAATGCATCGGATTCTTCTAGATGATCAACAGCTAAGTAAAGGAAAAGAAGCTCTGTTTGAAATAGCAGTAAGGATGAAAGGGTTGCAGAAGAGTCAGGAGGAACAAGAAGAATTTGGTCGTCCTGCCACATCTTCACCCTCATCATCAACTGATGAAGAATTTAATATCGAAAAATATTTGGATCACAAGGACCGTGCAAAGCGTTCCCGCATAGAAGAAGAGTCATCCCCATCAAAGAACAAAGTGTTCCCGCATAGAAGAGTCATCACCATTCAAAGAACACAGCCAGTGTGTACTAATGTGTCATGTGCACTAAAAGAAATTGAGAAATTTGACCGTTCATCAAAATAACAAGCGATTCCCCTGTATCCTGACATTGTCAGAGATGTTGCCCGAGTGGTTACTGCTTTGCCACCAACCCAAGTTAGTGTAGAGAGGTTGTTCTCTGCTCTCAAAATAATTACATCAGATTTGAGGGCATCCATGAAGGAGGATCTGACAGAGGCAATACTTTATCTGAGGACAAATTTATAGATTTCTTCTTATTAACTGCATAACAGTGTTTATTGCATATTTACTTACAGTTTGGAAAAGTTTATAAAAGTTATTTGCTATATTCTAATTGTATCTAATAAATATAGTGTTTGCTCTAAGTGGTCTGATTACTTATATGATGGTGAGAAACTGAATAAGCACGATGTGAATATTTTACAACAGTAAATTTATTGTTACGAATTGGCCATTTATGAAGGAGTCGAAGTCGGAGCCGGAACCTGATAAAATCCAGGGTCGGAGTCGCAGCTGTGGCTTACCGACTCCACAGCCCTGGTTGGTACGAGTTTGTAGATACCAAATATATTAGTCTTACTGTTCTTTAAGTGGCGAAAAAAATGTCTGAAGTTATTAAAGAAAAAGAATTGCGCTATTTTCCATGACCTGTAGCGTTCTCATTTTTTGGAATCTGGGGCTGTGTTCGGCTCCATGACGGCACACTGGAGGTCACCTCTCAGCCTTAGTAGGGGCAGGAAACACAGATGTTAAGTTGCCCCTCGCACCTCCTATCACCAGGGTTTCCAGTCTCTATGGGGCATAAAGAGGACCAGTGTCTCGTGGTGGATGCCGTAGCTAACCCTTGAGCTTTTAGTCTTGTTTATGCCTTTCCTCCGATACCGCTTCTACCGTTGACGATCCAGAAGATCAGATCAGTACAGGGGAATGCAATCCTCATTGCACCTTACTAGCCGAAGACCAATTGGTTCGTCACTCTGGATAGGATGAAGGAAGCAGAACAGGTTATACTACCCCTGACACAAGACCTTCTACATCAGGGTCCAATCTTCCACCCGGCTCCAGAACAGCTCCATCTTTCAGCCTGGCTACTGAAGCCAACATTTTGAAGAAGAGGGGTTTATCAGATAGGGTAGGAGCCACTCTTCAAAACAGTAGGGAGCCAGTGACAAATGCAATTTATACAAAAGTCTGGAAAGTCTTTAATCCCTGGTGAGGTTCTTCTCCAGATCCTTTACACCCCAATATCGCCAAGATCCTGGACTTCCTACAAGACAGGCTGGGAAAGGGCGTAAAGCCTAGTACCCTCAAGGTACCGGTGTCCGCTCTCAGCTCATACTTTGAGCAGAGTCTAGCTAATCATTGATGGATCAAGCGATTCGTGAGGTCAGTGTCACAAATTCGTCCAACGAAAATGAGTTCCTGCCCACTCTGAGATCTTAACATTGTCTTGAATGGATTATCCGAATTGTCTTTTGAACCTTTACCTTCAATACCTTTGAGTGGACTCCCCTGGAAGGCGGCCTTCCTAGTGGCCCATAACATCAGCTAGGAGAGTCGGAGAGCTACAGGCTCTTTCAATTGTTGAACCCTATCTCAGGATGTTAAATGACAGGATTGTTTTACATCTAGATCCCTCTTAAAACTTTCATAGAATGAGAAAGAGAATTTCATACATTAGATGTACGGAGAAGGGTCCTTTATCTCCAGCAGACGCAATCATGGAGATTGAATGAATAATAATTCGTTTCTCAGTATGGAGGAAGAAACAAAGGGAAGAAAGCGTCCAGAAGCACAATTGCTACATGGCTCAAACATGCCATCGTGGAAGCTTATGGCAGACAAGAACTGTCTCCTCCAGCTAACTTGAAAGCTCCCTCCACCCGAGCCGTGTCTGTCTCCTGGCCCGAAAAGGCAGGCGCTTCCATCAAGCAGATCCGCAGAGCGGCCACTTGGTGTTCGGTCCATACTTCACTAAGCCGTGCAGAGTAGATGTCATTAGAAATAATGATCTAGCCTTCAGAAGGAAAGCCCTTCTAGCTGTGATCTCTCCCTAGATATTTTGTATTTGACGACTGATTGTTAACAATGTGATCTGAAGCTTTCAGAAATGTCTGTCAATCAGTGAGTGACCACACACTTGTCTGATCACCTGAATGAAATACAACTCAGGCTGCCTTCACACTACGATTTTGGCAGTTCCAATGCTGTCCGATAAAAATCGTACAGCATCGGAACGATTTTTGCCCCCATGTAACCCTATGGGCATCGGACCGAATCGGATGTGCACTAAATGCCATCCGATTTGGTCCGATCCGATTCTGTCCGATTTTTTTTATCGGTGCAAAAATCGGAGCAAAATCGTATCGGATCAAATCGGATGGCATTTAGTGCACATCCGATCCGATCCCTTTAACATGGGGCCCTATGGAGCAGGGTCCGAGGAAACATCTGATGTCTCCTCGGACCCGATTTTACTGTACTGAGCATGCTTAGTACAGTAAAACTTCTCCAATGGGAGAGAAGGGGTTAAAAAAAAAAAAGTTTATGCTCATCTATCCCCGATCCCCTGCAGGCTCCCGGTGTCTCCTGCCGTCTCCCGGTGTCCTCACGCTGTCTGCAGTGGTGTTCTACTGCAGTACAGGACCTGCCGTGATGTCACAGTCACGTGACCGCAGGTTACCATGGAGTAATCTGCGGTCACGTGACTGTGACATCACTGCAGGTCCTATACTGCAGTAGAACACCACTGCAGACAGCGTGAGGACACCGGGAGCCTGCAGGAGATGGCGGGAGACGGCGGGGGCTCGGGGATAGGTGAGCATATATTTTTATAGCACGGAGGCTACGATTTTATGCTGGAATCGGATGCCTATTTGGCATCCGATTCCAGGCATCAGAAGGGAGCCGATGCTGTCCGATTTATATCAAACAGCATCGGCTCCCTAAAAATCGTAATGTGAAAGTAGCCTCAGACTTTTCATGTGACAAAGCTGTGAGAGAGCAGAGTCTTCTTATTGTATTGTTGCAGGACAAGTTGTAGTTTTTGGTGGTTCCATGTTTGGGTCAGACATGAACGTTTAATGTAAATGTTCTATTACTGAATAGATATTGTTTCATTAGTGAGTTGTATGTTTTATTGTCTCGGGGCTCAGACCTAATCGCTTTCTATACCTTTGTAACGGGTAACATGTTCTGGGAAAAATTGTTCTACGATAGAAATTCTGCTTGGATGCAAGACTTGTACATAAGTGACGAAAGCTCTAAGAAGCAATGTATGTTCATAAACCTCTTATTGCACTAAAGACGACGTTCCCTCTGTGATTTCCAGCCAATTATTCCATGATGACGACGCCTGCGGGACCCGATCCCTCTGGAGCATCCAGTATTATCATATCTCCAGCTAAAGCATTCTTGAATGACCCACAGAGCATGGACAAAGAGATCGCCAGAAGAATCCTAGACTTCGCCTTCGAGATCATCTGTCTGCTGAGTGGAGAGGTAAACTCTTCTATATTCTCTATTATCTGCTGAGTGGAGAGGTAAACTCTTCTATATTCTCTATTATCTGCTGAGTGGAGAGGTAAACTCTTCTATATTCTCTATTATCTGCTGAGTGGAGAGGTAAACTCTTCTATATTCTCTATTATCCGGTGAGTGGAGAGGTAAACTCTTCTATATTCTCTATATTATCTGCTGAGTGGAGAGGTAAACTCTTCTATATTCTCTATTATCTGGTGAGTGGAGAGGTAAACTCTTCTATAGTCTCTATTATCTGCTGAGTGGAGAGGTAAACTCTTCTATATTCTCTCTATTATCTGCAGAGTGGAGAGGTAAACTCTTCTATATTCTCTATTATCTGCTGGGTGGAGAGGTAAACTCTTCTATACTCTCTATTATCTGCTGAGTGGAGAGGTAAACTCTTCTATATTCTCTATATTATCTGGTGAGTGGAGAGGTAAACTCTTCTATATTCTCTATTATCCGGTGAGTGGAGAGGTAAACTCTTCTATATTCTCTATTATCCGGTGAGTGGAGAGGTAAACTCTTCTATATTCTCTATTATCTGCTGAGTGGAGAGGTAAACTCTTCTATATTCTCTATATTATCTGCTGAGTGGAGAGGTAAACTCTTCTATATTCTATATTATCTGCTGAGTGGAGAGGTAAACTCTTCTATATTCTCTATTATCTGGTGAGTGGAGAGGTAAACTCTTCTATAGTCTCTATTATCTGCTGAGTGGAGAGGTAAACTCTTCTATATTCTCTCTATTATCTGCAGAGTGGAGAGGTAAACTCTTCTATACTCTCTATTATCCGGTGAGTGGAGAGGTAAACTCTTCTATATTCTCTATTATCTGGTGAGTGGAGAGGTAAACTCTTCTATATTCTCTATTATCTGCTGAGTGGAGAGGTAAACTCTTCTATATTCTCTCTATCTGCAGAGTGGAGAGGTAAACTCTTCTATACTCTCTATTATCTGCTGAGTGGAGAGGTAAATCTTCTATACTCTCTATTATCTGCTGAGTGGAGAGGTAAACTCTTCTATATTCTCTATTATCTGCTGAGTGGAGAGGTAAACTCTTCTATATTCTCTATATTATCTGCTGAGTGGAGAGGTAAACTCTTCTATATTCTCTATTATCTGGTGAGTGGAGAGGTAAACTCTTCTATATTCTCTATTATCTGCTGAGTGGAGAGGTAAACTCTTCTATATTCTCTATTATCTGCTGAGTGGAGAGGTAAACTCTTCTATATTCTCTATTATCTGGTGAGTGGAGAGGTAAACTCTTCTATACTCTCTATTATCTGGTGAGTGGAGAGGTAAACTCTTCTATATTCTCTCTATTATCTGCTGAGTGGAGAGGTAAACTCTTCTATATTCTCTATTATCTGGTGAGTGGAGAGGTAAACTCTTCTATATTCTCTATTATCTGGTGAGTGGAGAGGTAAACTCTTCTATACTCTCTATTATCTGGTGAGTGGAGAGGTAAACTCTTCTATACTCTCTATTATCTGATGAGTGGAGAGGTAAACTCTTCTATATTCTCTCTATTATCTGCTGAGTGGAGGGTATGTAGATCTGTGTCCCTGTATTGGGATGTGATGGCCCCCGGCGTCTCCTCTGATCAATGCAGGAACGGTGGAAGGAAGAGAATATAATGAGGGGAGAAAGTCCTAATGTGCAAAACTGTAGACAAAGATCAGCTGATACATTGTGTCTATAGAGATAATCATCAGCGTCTCCCCCACAGGATTACACCATAGTGAGGAAAACATCGGGAGCCCCAACACAGAACCGACCTCACTGATACCTGAGAGGAGGGAGAAGATCCTGGTACTGACCAGCAAGATCACCGTGCTGCTGACCAGAGAGGTGACTACTATACAGTGTACACTGGAGGAGAGGAGACTGCTGGGACATTATACAGTGTACACTGGAGGAGAGGAGACTGCTGGGACATTATACAGTGTATACTGGAGGAGAGGAGATGCTGGAGATTATACAGTGTACACTGGAGGAGAGGAGACTGCTGGGAGATTACACAGTGTACACTGGAGGAGAGGAGACTGCTGGGAGATTATACAGTGTACACTGGAGGAGAGGAGACTGCTGGGACATTATACAGTGTACACTGGAGGGAGACGTGGAGAAACGACATGGGGAGAGAATGCTGAATATACAGTGTACACTGGAGGAGAGGAGACTGCTGGGATTATACAGTGTACACTGGAGGAGAGGAGACTGCTGGGAGATTATACAGTGTACACTGGAGGAGAGGAGACTGCTGGGAGATTATACAGTGTACACTGGAGGAGAGGAGACTGCTGGGAGATTATACAGTGTACACTGGAGGAGAGGACTGCTGGAGATTATACAGTGTACACTGGAGGAGAGGAGACTGCTGGGAGATTATACAGTGTACACTGGAGGAGAGGAGACTGCTGGAGATTATACAGTGTACATGAGGAGGGCGAGAGAGGACTGCTGGGAGATTATACAGTGTACACTGGAGGAGAGGAGACTGCTGGGAGATTATACAGTGTACACTGGAGGAGAGGAGACTGCTGGGAGATTATACAGTGTACACTGGAGGAGAGGAGACTGCTGGGAGATTATACAGTGTACACTGGAGGAGAGGAGACTGCTGGGAGATTATACAGTGTACACTGGAGGAGAGGAGACTGCTGGGAGATTATACAGTGTACACTGGAGGAGAGGAGACTGCTGGGAGATTATACAGTGTACACTGGAGGAGAGGAGACTGCTGGGAGATTATACAGTGTACACTGGAGGAGAGGAGACTGCTGGGAGATTATACAGTGTACACTGGAGGAGAGGAGACTGCTGGGAGATTATACAGTGTACACTGGAGGAGAGGAGACTGCTGGGAGATTATACAGTGTACACTGGAGGAGAGGAGACTGCTGGGAGATTATACAGTGTACACTGGAGGAGAGGAGACTGCTGGGAGAATATACAGTGTACACTGGGGGAGAGGAGACTGCTGGGAGATTATACAGTGTACACTGGAGGAGAGGAGACTGCTGGGAGATTATACAGTGTATACTGGAGGAGAGGAGACTGCTGGGACATTATACAGTGTACACTGGAGGAGAGGAGACTGCTGGGACATTATACAGTGTACACTGGAGAAGAGGAGACTGCTGGGGATTATACAGTGTACACTGGAGGAGAGGAGACTGCTGGGAGATTATACAGTGTACACTGGAGGAGAGGAGACTGCTGGGAGATTATACAGTGTACGCTGGAGGAGAGGAGACTGCTGGGAGATTATACAGTGTACGCTGGAGGAGAGGAGACTGCTGGGACATTATACAGTGTACACTGGAAGAGAGGAGACTGCTGGGGGATTATACACTGGAGGAGAGGAGACTGCTGGGAGATTATACAGTACACTGGAGGAGAGGAGACTGCTGGGAGATTATACACAGTACACTGGAGGAGAGGAGTCTGCTGGGAGATTATACACAGTACACTGGAGGAGAGGAGACTGCTGGGAGATTATACAGTGTACACTGGGGAGAGGAGACTGCTGGGAGATTATACAGTGTACACTGGAGGAGAGGAGACTGCTGGGGGATTATACAGTGTACACTGGAGGAGAGGAGACTGCTGGGAGATTATACAGAGTATACTGGAGGAGGGGAGACTGCTGGGAGATTATACAGTGTACACTGAGAGAGAGAGGAGACTGCTGGGAGATGATACAGTGTACACTGGAGGAGAGGAGACTGCTGGGGATTATACAGTGTACACTGGAGGAGAGGAGACTGCTGGGAGATTATACTGTGTATACTGGAGGAGAGGAGACTGCTGGGACATTATACAGCGTACACTGGAGGAGAGGAGACTGCTGGGACATTATACAGCGTACACTGGAGGAGAGGAGACTGCTGGGAGATTATACAGTGTACACTGGAGGAGAGGAGACTGCTGGGGGATTATACAGTGTACACTGGAGGAGAGGAGACTGCTGGGAGATTATACAGTGTACACTGGAGGAGAGGAGACTGCTGGGACATTATACAGTGTACACTGGAGGAGAGGAGACTGCTGGGAGATTATACAGTGTACACTGGAGGAGAGGAGACTGCTGGGAGATTATACAGCGTACACTGGAGGGGAGGAGACTGCTGGGAGATTATACAGTGTACACTGGAGGAGAGGAGACTGCTGGGAGATTATACAGTGTACACTGGAGGAGAGGAGACTGTTGGGAGATTATACAGCGTACACTGGAGGAGAGGAGACTGCTGGGACATTATACAGCGTACACTGGAGGAGAGGAGACTGCTGGGAGATTATACAGTGTACACTGGAGGAAAGGAGACTGCTGGGAGATTATACACTGGAGGAGAAGAGACTGCTGGGACATTATACAGAGTACACTGGAGGAGAGGAGACTACTGGGACATTATACAGAGTACACTGGAGGAGAGGAGACTGCTGGGACATTATACAGAGTATACTGGAGGATTCTGGCTTATCTCGGCCTTTTATCTCATGTGCTTTTTTTTTTTTCTTCAGACCTCACACTGCTATCAAGGAGACCAGGACGTTATGAAGAAGGACTGGCGTCTTCTTTTACCGAACGGTAAGGATAGACCAGTCTATGACTGGAGTAGACATCACTTTAGCATTTAGGTCACTTTGGTCTATGAGACTTTCCGGTCCTGATGTTGCAGAGATTGCGACTCTTTCTGCTTTATTGTAATTGAAAGTGACATCAGGAGCCCTGGAGGGATCAGCAAGACGACCCTGAGGAGGGAGTGGTGCCGGTGGTGGTCACTGACCAGTCTCTCCTTCATGACTGATGTGTCTCAGTCTTGCTTTTGTCCTTGTCCCTGCTGGTACCGTGCTGTAGACTTTCAGGTGGTTGCGCTCCTCTTGTTCCCCTAGGCTGGTGCAGCGACTTGTGCCATCACTAGAAGGTTTGCAGTATTTCCCAGCATAGTCTCCAGAGTGTGCAGCAGACACTGCCGCTACTGGAGTAGAAATGGCAGGCCTGTAGTTGAGCATCACGCCAGCCCCAGGACTGATATCTGCTCCTAAGTGTGATGAGAAATAGGAGGAGCTCTGCCAAAGCCATATAAATGTATAAATGACGTCCACCAGAGGCTGGTGACAGAACTAAGCAAATTCCATGAGAACCCAATGTCCGGTTACGGGTTTTGTGCTCCCAGCCAGCCCCAGGCTTCTCAAGTGAAATCACGTATATGTAGATGACGCGAGCACCATCTCGCGCTTCATCACCTATGGGATCTATGAGCACTGCTTGGCTAGACCTAATGTTTCAGCTCACAAAAGAATCCTTTTGTGCACACTCCAAGAAATAGTCCATGTTAATCCAGGTACAAGAGCGGGTAGCACGCATCGGTCAGTTAATAGCAGCTTCTTTATTTCATAAGGTCATAACTTTACAAGTACAAAACCATGAGGAAGGATGGGGAGTAAACGACGGCCATTTCACTCTGTGAATTATCACTTCTAAGGGTTTAGTATCCAAATGAAATATGACAGTGAGCACAAGAATTGTCAGGGCCAAAAAATCCTGGCAGATATACAGGGGTCAGTGTATTGTCACTGTGTGTCTCCAACAGATGGATCCTGGAGGAGAGTTTCCTGGGAGAGATGTGTAACTTCTTTCTATTCTCAGGACTGTCCGGAAGAGAATGTCCTGGAGAATTATCAGGTAGGTGACACTTTTCTCTCCCCCACATACTTCACTGTGCTGTCAAAGGAATAAAAAATTCCACATTATCAATGAACAGAGAGAAGGTGAGGGAACATTTAGCTAATTCACATTAATTTAATCTAAATCTCCTTGTCCATAGATAGGAGAGGAATTTGCAGAACCACTAGCCAGAATCTTGTAAAACATCATGGAGAATAGAAGTCCCAAAAGATTAGAGAAGAGCAAATGTTGTCCCTATTTTCAAAAAAGGAAAGGAAGTGCAGCCATGATATTACAGGCCTGGGAGCCTGACCTGTATACCAGGAAAGATCATTGAACTAATTATTACACAACATGTATGCAAGTACCTGGATGAGAATGAAATGATTTAACTAGAGCCAGCATGGGATGTAACTGATAAATTATGTCAGACTTCATTTCCTTCTATGACAGAATCAGTGATTGGGTGGATCAGTAGATATACTATATCTTCACTGTAGCAAAGCATTTGACAAAGTATCTCATACCATCCTTATTGAAAAAATGATCAAGTGTGGAATATAGAAGAGAACTGTTGGGTGGATTCATAACTGGCTCAGTGATTCGACTCAGAGGTCTCTGTCCTGGGTTCAGTGTTGTTCAATATATTTATACATTATCTAGATCAGGAAAGACAAAGGATTCAGGAGTATCTATATAAGCATGAACAATGGACAGTGATTTATAAGAATGGTATTTACCAGGAAGAACTGCAAAATTCTACATCTGGGCAAGAACAATGAAAATAACATCTATAGAGTAGGCGGAATAGCCTTGACTCTCCTCTCTGCTTCAAGCCACAGATCCAAGCTCTTTCCATTTATTGCCGACTCCAATTCAAAAGTATTTCCCGGATCGGTACATTCCATAACTAAAAATCTGCAAAAATATTCATGCATGCCTTTATCTCCCGCCTCAACTACTGCAATCTCCTGCTTTCTAGACTCCCCTCTAGCAGTCTCACACCCCTTCAATCTATTCTAAACTCTGCTGCCCGACTAATCCACCTGTCTCCCCACTATTCCCCGGCCTCTGCTCTTGTCCTGCCTGCCAAGCCCTTCACTGGCTTCCTATTACCCAAAGACTCCAATACAAAACCCTAACCATGACAAACAAAGCCATCCACAACCTGTCTCCTCCATATATTTGTGACATGGTCTCCCGGTACTCACCTACACGCAATCTGTGATCCTATCAAGATCTCCTTCTCTGCTCCCCTCTCATCTCCTCTTCCCACTATCACATACAAGATTTCTCCTGTGCTTCCCCCATACTCTGGAACTCTCTGCCCCAACACACCAGACTCTTGCCTACCTCAGAAACCTTCAAATGGAAAATAAAGACCCACCTCTTCCGAAAAGCTACAACCTGCAATGGGCCTCAGTCCCCCAAACTGCCGCATGATCAGCTCTAACCTCACCTACTGTATCCTCTCCCATCCCTTGTAGACTGTGAGCCCTCGTGGGCAGGGTCCTCTCTCCTCACCTACTGTATCCTCTCCCATCCCTTGTAGACTGTGAGCCCTTGTGGGCAGGGTCCTCTCTCCCCTCACCTACTGTATCCTCACCCATCACTTGTAGACTGTTAGCCCTCGTGGGCAGGGTCCTCTCTCCTTACCCACTGTAACTTCACCCATCCCTTGTGGACTGTGAACCCTCGTGGGCAGGGTCCTCTCTCCTTACCCACTGTATCCTCACCCATCCTTTGTGGACTGTGAACCCTCGTGGGCAGGGTCCTCTCTCCTCACCTACTGTATCCCCATCCAACTCAGGAGTTCCCTTCCAGCTCTACCATTCTATGATTCTAAATCACTATCGTGGCCCATTTCCCATTTTACTTCTATTTTAGGGTGAAGATCTGAATGATGAGGAAAAGAAGGATTTCATGGCCGAGCAGCAGTGTAAGGAGGGGAGTCTCATGACTGTTAAAGGGTCACCCGGATACTACTCCCATCATCCCATGTAACAGCCTGTTGTGTCGCTGCTTCCTACAGATGGACTCAGTGTAAGAAATCCCCCGGAGAGATGTCCGGCTCCTCTGTATTCCCAGGACTCTTCGGAGAGTCATCAGGTAGGTGAAGCCAAATCTATATTGGTCTGTGTTTGGATATTTCTTGTTTTCTGGTAATGTGTCTGATGTATTGTACTGAATTATTCTGCATGTTACAGGGTGTGGATCTGAAGATCATTAAAGTGGAGGATGAGGAAAGGCAGATAATTGTTTATCAGCCGTGTGTGAGTGACGTGAAGGAGGAGACTCCAGGAGATGATCCCACAGGTAGGTAATTATGGAGTATTCTGTTGACGGTCCGTCTTACATCTACGTGACTATGCCACAGAATTTGGAGTTTTTAGCTGAACTAGAAATGTAAGAGATAAAACCTCAAAGACACGGTGTATTTCTTCTGCTTCAGTTTTAACTCAAGCTGTGGAATTCCCTGTGGATTCTTCCAGTGATTCAGGTAGATTGTTATACCAGCCCAGTGGAGGGTTGCGTTCCCAGCAGTACAGTCTGGAAGGAGATATTGAACTGTGTGTATTAGCATCAGTACACTGTGGGACATGATAGACTGGCAAGAAATATCCGGCTGTGTAGAGATGGATACTGAAGGAGATGGCAGAGGAAATTTTTGAACCACTCTTCATAATCCTTGAAAATTCTTGGAGAACAGAAGTCCCAGAGGACTGGAGAAGAGCAAATGTTGTGCCTGTCTTCAAAAAGGGGAAGAAGGTGAATCCAGGGAACTATAGGTCTGTGAGCCTGATTTCTATACCAGGAAAGTTCTGTGTGCAAATTATTAAACACGTATGCAACTAACTAAAGGAGAATCAAGTGATTAAACAGAGTCAGCATGGGTTTGTAACTAATAAGTTACGTCAGACTAACTTCATTCCTTCTATGATAGAATCACTGAGTGGATCAGGGGAGCTCCTTAGATATTCTATATCTTGACTTCAGCAAAGCCTTTGACAAAGTATCTCATACCATCCTTATAGATAAAATGACGGTGTGGAATAGATAAGGCAACTGTTAGATGGATCCATAACTGGTTCAGTGCTAACACCGAAAAAATGGTCATAAATGGCTGCACATCCAGATGGGAGAATGTCTCAAGTAGGGAACACAGGGCTCCGAACATTATGAACACCTATGGCACCTGTGTCCTCGGGTGACCTCAGTGAGTCACCACTTACCCGGCCGCAGCTCATTCATTCAGTGTTCAGAGAGTGCGGGGATAGGACACTTGGTTCATCACCGTGACCTCCAATGAAGTAGAGCTCAGATTGCAATGTGGCTGGCGGAAAGAAGACATTGCAGAGGTATATGGATGGGTATGAGGGAGTATGGCATTCAGATATGTGTTTGGGTTTTTATTTCCAATACAATACACATTGCAAAAACATTTTATCTTCTTGCATATTTAATTGAGATTCTTAATACCTGGGTCTAATATTGGCCCAACATTAAGAATTTCGGGCTTAATTCAAGCTGGCATTACATTGTATGGGGACACTACAATGTATTGGAGGCATTACAAAGTATGGAGGGGCACTGCTATGTATTGGAGGAACTACAATGTATGGGGACACTAAAATGTATGGAGGGTGTCAGGAAAATACACCCAAATATGTTTTCACTTCCCCAGAGCTGAGAATCTACTCTGCCTCCTTTGTGGTTCTGCAGAACGCGCTCTCTCTCTTTTCTTCCTCTTCCCCCTCCCTTCAGGCAGTTTATTAGTCCAAGGTATGTGTTTTTACAACTTGGAAGGATATTAGTTTTATAACACTGCCATCAGCAGAGCTGAATGTGTGCTATTCCCTCCAAAAAACAGTCTAAATCTCATATTGTTGGGCCAATGTTAGACTCGGCCATTAGGAACCTCAAGTAAATAGTAAAGAAGACACAACTTGCATAGAAAAAAATATTAAAAAAACACACATACCTTGACTCCATCTTTATTACTTCCTCATACCCCTCCTCTATGATGTCTTCTATCAGCCAGCCCCGTCGCTATCTGAGCTCTGCTTCATTGTAGGACAACATGACGCTGGAAGTGGATGACAGACGGGACAAGACAATTATGTTAGTAGATGGGGTGAAATAGAGAATCTGTTCAAACTCAAGTTAAAATCCCAAGGTGAACTTTTAGAGGAGGAGCTGGTCTTGATTTGACGCTTGCTTTGATGACCAGAGCACACTGGTTTCTGGCCAGATCATGTTTAGCGATGAGCGAATTTATTTAGGTGAGTTATGTATGCAAATGACTGGAGTACTGCTGTGCTCATGTGTCCTTGGTGCTAGCCCAGTGTGAGCCGCCTGCAGTGTTGGATCTGCTGCACTAGGAGTAAAAACAGTTATCAGCCATAGTGTGAGGGAGAATGGCTGCACATCCAACTGGAAGAATGTCTCAAGTGGAGCACAGGGCTCTGAACACTATGAACACCTATGGCACCTGTGTCCTCGGGTGACCTCAATCACTCACCGCTTACCTGGCTGCAGCTCACAGCCAATGCATTCAGTGTTTGGAGGCTGCAATGACAGGTCCCTTTGTTCTTCACGGAGACCTGAGATGAAGCTCAGATAGTAACATGGCTTGTCGAGAGAAGACGTCGCAGAGGATCGAGGATGGGTATGAGGAAGTAATAAAGATTGAGTCCAGATATTTGTTTGTGTTTTTTTTTTTTTTTTTCTTCTCTCTAATAAAATGTTTTTTTTCTCTGTGTGTTGTGTCCTCTTTACTATTTACTTGAGATTCCTAATGGCCGGGTCTCACATTGTCCCACCATTATGAGGCTTGAGCTTTATGCCAGCTGGCAGTACAAAGCTGGCCTTAATCCCTTATTACCCACTTTGCCACCGAATTAGGGCAATTGGAAGAGCCGGGCAAAGTGCCAGCAATTGGATGCGCCACTTTCGGGGGTGGCTGCAGATTGGTCTCTATAGCGTGGAGAGGCCAAATAGGCACGCAGTGATAGGCCCTGTCTCACTGAGAGTACTAGCCCCCAGCTTCCGAGCTTTACCTTGCCTGGCAATTAAAAATAGGGCAAAGCTATACGCATATTTTTTTTTGCCAACCAAGGTAAAATTAGGCATCTGAGATTGGCAGCTCGTAGCTGTTCGCTTAATCTGTGCTGAGACCGAGAAATACAGCGAAGGCCTACACATTTTTATTACTTATGTTACACACTATGACGGTAGGTTGGTTGCTATACACTGAGTGTGACAACGAAGCACAGACACTGTCCACATGGTGGAAATGGAGCCTGATTGCAACAGGAAATCACAGACGCTCTCAAAAAGAGTGAGCGTCTATGACTGGCTATTACCGGTCAGTGCAGTGAATATGCATGAAGCTTAATGGGCGGCCCCAGAAGTAACGAGAGGGACATTGGTAAGCTTGATCTAGCTATCCTATTGGTCTACCTTTACAGCGGGAATGACCATGTTCAAAAAGCATTTTATACTTATGATGTGTGCATGACATACGGATGCTTGGGGTGGGGAAACTGCACACTGTCATGTCATATGCATGATATCCGCATGACACCCGCACGAAACGCTGATCCGGCGAGATCCATAGATGTGAGTGCACCCTCATTTACTGTTCCTGATCCCACTTCGCACCCAATAAAAACCCTGTAAAAATATACCTTTAAAAAGTAGAAACACTGAAAACAAAAAACAAGGATGAAATTGGTGTCCTGAAATTCACTAGTGTATATAATAACATGAAATGGGAGGATAGATGGTCACTGTTATCTTATGATATGGCGCCCTTAGGAACTGCCCTAATGTGATCTATTACTGACCCATAACGACATGTAAACTAATATCCAACAGTGCTGCACTGTCCACACAAAGCAGAATAATACAACGTCCATGAAGTGTTGTAGGCTGGAGTGGGGCATACGGTTTAAGTGGCAGCGATTGCTGTAGCTTTACACTGGGCTTGGAAATGTATGGAAAGTTTTTATGCTTTTACTTTTTTGTGGTGGCAGAAAAAACGTTATCAAACCGTGCCTGTGTGTTTCCAGCCTAGAAGGAGCGGTCTGCCTGTGTGTTTCCAGCCTAGAAGGAGCGGTCTGCCTGTGTGTTTCCAGCCTAGAAGGAGCGGTCTGCCTGTGTGTTTCCAGCCTAGAAGGAGCGGTCTGCCTGTGTGTTTCCAGCCTACAAGGAGCGGTCTGCCTGTGTGTTTCCAGCCTAGAAGGAGCGGTCTGCCTGTGTGTTTCCAGCCTAGAAGGAGCGGTCTGCCTGTGTGTTTCCAGCCTACAAGGAGCGGTCTGCCTGTGTGTTTCCAGCCTAGAAGGAGCGGTCTGCCTGTGTGTTTCCAGCCTAGAAGGAGCGGTCTGCCTGTGTGTTTCCAGCCTAGAAGGAGCGGTCTGCCTGTGTGTTTACCGCCTACAAGGAGCGGTCTGCCTGTGTGTTTCCAGCCTAGAAGGAGCGGTCTGCCTGTGTGTTTCCAGCCTAGAATGAGCGGTCTGTTTGTGTGTTTCCAGCCTACAAGCAGCGGTCTGCCTGTGTGTTTCCAGCCTAGAAGGAGCGGTCTGCCTGTGTGTTTCCAGCCTAGAAGGAGCGGTCTGCCTGTGTGTTTCCAGCCTACAAGGAGCGGTCTGTCTGTGTGTTTCCAGCCTACAAGGAGCGGTCTGTCTGTGTGTTTCCAGCCTAGAAGGAGCGGTCTGCCTGTGTGTTTCCAGCCTAGAAGGAGCGGTCTGCATGTGTGTTTCCAGCCTAGAAGGAGCGGTCTGCATGTGTGTTTCCAGCCTAGAAGGAGCGGTCTGCCTGTGTGTTTCCAGCCTAGAAGGAGCGGTCTGCCTGTGTGTTTACCGCCTACAAGGAGCGGTCTGCCTGTGTGTTTCCAGCCTAGAAGGAGCGGTCTGCCTGTGTGTTTCCAGCCTAGAATGAGCGGTCTGTTTGTGTGTTTCCAGCCTACAAGCAGCGGTCTGCCTGTGTGTTTCCAGCCTAGAAGGAGCGGTCTGCCTGTGTGTTTACCGCCTAGAAGGAGCGGTCTGCCTGTGTGTTTACCGCCTAGAAGGAGCGGTCTGCCTGTGTGTTTCCAGCCTAGAAGGAGCGGTCTGCCTGTGTGTTTCCAGCCTACAAGGAGCGGTCTGTCTGTGTGTTTCCAGCCTACAAGGAGCGGTCTGTCTGTGTGTTTCCAGCCTAGAAGGAGCGGTCTGCCTGTGTGTTTCCAGCCTAGAATGAGAGGTCTGTTTGTGTGTTTCCAGCCTACAAGCAGCGGTCTGCCTGTGTGTTTCCAGCCTAGAAGGAGCGGTCTGCCTGTGTGTTTCCAGCTTAGAATGAGCGGTCTGTTTGTGTGTTTCCAGCCTACAAGCAGCGGTCTGCCTGTGTGTTTCCAGCCTAGAATGAGCGGTCTGCCTGTGTGTTTCCAGCCTAGAAGGAGCGGTCTGCCTGTGTCTACTGTGTCCTAAATTCATTTCTACTCCTTACAGAAAATCCCGGTAAGAACATGTTACCTCCAAATCATAGAATAAAAGATGAAGATATCGTGCAAAGCTCAGAAGAAAGCCTCCCCCTCATCATCCACCCAAGACCTCGCAGCACAGACCGGTCACATCCAGAAGGGCGTCTCTCCAATCAGATTGTTACCCCCAGGACAAGTCAGGAGCGTGGGAAAGGGCTTCAGTGTGAGGAGTGCGGAAAGACGTTTGTGAGAAGCTCCAGTCTTTCTACACATCACAAGTGTCACACAGGGGAGAAGCCGTTCTCCTGTGCAGAGTGCGGGAAATGCTTCACCAATAAATACAGTTTAATGAACCATCAGAGAATTCACACAGGGGAGAAGCTGTTCTCCTGTGCAGAGTGCGGGAAATGCTTCACTAATAAATACAGTTTAATGAACCATCAGAGAATTCACACAGGGGAGAAGCCGTACTCCTGTGCAGAGTGCGGGAAATGCTTCACCACTAAATACAGTTTAAAGAACCATCAGAGAATTCACACAGGGGAGAAGCCGTACTCCTGTGCAGAGTGCGGGAAATGCTTCACTAATAAATACAGTTTAATGAACCATCAGAGTATTCACACAGGGGAGAAGCCGTTCTCCTATGCAGAGTGCGGGAAATGCTTCACTAATAAATACAGTTTAATGAACCATCAGAGAATTCACACAGGGGAGAAGCCGTTCTCCTGTGCAGAGTGCGGGAAATGCTTCACCAATAAATACAGTTTAATGAACCATCAGAGAATTCACACAGGGGAGAAGCCGTTCTCCTGTGCAGAGTGCGGGAAATGCTTCACTAATAAATACAGTTTAATGAACCATCAGAGAATTCACACAGGGGAGAAGCCGTACTCCTGTGCACAATGTGGGAGACGGTTTATAAGCAGCTCTCATCTGATTGCACATGAACGGAGGACTCACGCCGGAGGGGAACCATAATCAGGCTTTATGTCAAGACAATCAAATGTTTAGTGTCTGTGCCAACATGGCTTAAAGGGAATCTGTCACCCTTTTGAGATTTGTAGATGTTAATGTGGGCATACAGGTAGCATAGAGCTGAGGTTACTCATACTGGTATATCTCCTGGATCATGGATCGTTCTGGAAAAATCATCTTCATTCATTTTGGAAACGTCCAGTCTTCGTTATACCCGGTTTCTCCTCCCCTTCACCTTACTATGCCTGTGATGTCATGTGCGCGGTCGGATATCCTGCATTCTGCCCGCTGTCCCTCGCCTGCACTGTCTGCCCGCCGTCCCTCCCCTGCACTGTTCTGCCCGCCGTCCCTCCCCTGCACTGTTCTGCCCGCCATCCCTCCCCTGCACTGTCTTCCCGCCGTCCCTCCCCTGCACTGTTCTGCCCGCCGTCCCTCCCCTGCACTGTTCTGCCCGCCGTCCCTCCCCTGCACTGTTCTGACCGCCATCCCTCCCCTGCACGGTCTTCCCGCCGTTCCTCGGCTGCACTGTTCTGCCCGCCGTCCCTCCCCTGCACTGTTCTGCCCACCGTCCCTCACGTGCACTGTTCTGCCCGCCGTCCCTCACCTGCACTGTTCTGCCCGCCGTCCCTCCCCAGCACTGTCTGCCCGCCGTCCCTCGCCTGCACTGTTCTGCCCGCCGTCCCTCGCCTGCACTGTTCTGCCCGCCGTCCCTCGCCTGCACTGTTCTGCCCGCCGGCCCTCCCCTGCACTGTCTGCCCGCCGGCCCTTCCCTGCACTGCCTGCCCGCCGGCCCTCGCCTGCACACTGTCCCTCCCCTGCACGGTCGGCCCGCGCCTTCCCGCTGTCCCTCCCCTGCACGGTCTGCCCGCCGTCCCTCGCCTGCACGGTCTGCCCGCCGTCCCTCGCCTGCACTGTTCTGCCTGCCGTCCCTCGCCTGCACTGTTCTGCCCGCCGTCCCTCGCCTGCACTGTTCTGCCCGCCGTCCGTCCCCTGCACTGTTCTGCCCGCCGTCCCTCGCCTGCACTGTCTGCCCGCCATCCGTCCCCTGCACTGTTTCGGCCCACTGTCCCTTCCCTGCACTGTCTGCCCTTTTCAGGGCTCTGGGCAGTCACTGCTATTTCACACTGCAGGTAAGAGACATCAGGTATAACGAGCAGGCACAGGATTTCTGGCCACACACATGATGTAACAGGCATAGTAAAGTGAGAAGGAGGAGAAACAAGATGCCTCCGGTCTTCATTATACCTTATCTGTAGGGTAGTGCACACCCAATGCAGTCATCCAGGAGGTGTACCGGTATGGGTAACCTCAGCTGTATGTTACCTGTATGCCCATATTAATAACTACAAACCTCAAAAGACTACAGATTCCTGTTAATAATATGGATTTTTATTTAGAATGTGTACAATTCTTAGACTTCAGGTGCAACAGAATAAAACTCCCATTTACTGTAACAGTTTGTGATGATGGTGTTACAGCTCTCCAGTTATAAAATACACTGATTCTCAGCCTCTGATGGCGTGATGAACTCCACTGTCTTTCCAGCAATGTGTGACAGCTTTCCTCACTACAGCTGGTTAAGGCACTATACTACGCAATTAAGCTTTTCCTCTCTGCCTGGACCTTGGCATCCACGGTACCTCAGGCTTACAGGAAAGTACTTCTGATTTTTTCCCCACTGTTCACAACTCAGGATCCCATCAAGGCCGCTCTCCACACACACCCTCACTACGGATTCCTCCCGGTCGTCTGGCAGTTAGGCACTATTGGGACCGTGCACAACACTATATCCCATGTCGCTGAACAAATTGTGCTGTGTCCAGATAACGACTACAATAATAGGCTCTGGCCTATTGCTCCTCCTGGGTTCAGTAATTCTCCTATAGGGCCACTGAGCACCATACTTCTCAATAGCCTTTGTACTAAACACAAATGTGTGTACTAAAATGGCTAGAGAGAGGATTTCCCACACCTGGTATCTACAGATTTATGAGATGACTAATTTTGCAGGGTGCCACACATATACATATACAGATACCGGCCGAAGACAGGCTCATACATATACATTTACAGATGCTGGCTGGTGAGCGGGTCATACATGTACATATACAGATACTGGCCGGTAACTGGGTCACACATGTACATATACAGATGCTGGCTGGTGACTGGTTCATATATGTACATATACAGATAGTGGCTGGTTACCGGCTCATACATGTACATGTACAGATAGTGGCTGGTGACCGGCTCATACATGTACATATACAGATACTGGCTGGTGAGCAGCTCATACATGTACATGTTAATTTCCCCCTGCTGTGTGGTGTCGTCCTGCTTCCTCCTCCTCCCCTCTGCTCACACCTGGATTAATTTTTGGGCATTTGAATTTAGAGAAGCAGGTCTGAATTCACCTTGGTCTGAAGTGATATGATTTAAGTGATATTTTTAAAGCGTACAGCAGAAATATACCAGAAATTGGTCACAAGGTGAGAGATGCCACTGTCTACTAAATATACCTGCGTTTCTTTCCTCACCCTGCTCCTTCACCATGCTCTCTCACTCTCCTTCACTATCCCCAAACCCCAGCACCCTCTAACCCGATAACTATCTCCCTCTCTCTCTTATCCTCTCACCTCATCCTCAGACCTCTCCTACTGAAATATAAAACAAGCCAGTCTCTTTCCTCCCACCTGTTTTCCCTTTCTTTACTACTTCTCACTGCTGGAGACATATCTCCCAATCCTGACTCCCCCACCCCATACATCCCACCAATCCTCACCCCTGTCTCCATCAAACTAAGATAAACTACCACAATCCTTATATGTAAAACCTGTGCCGCTGACCCCCACCCCCCTGACTCCTCTCTGGAGCACTTTGGAATGCTCACTCCATTTGCAACAAGCTCCACATGATCCACAACCTTTCCTTCCTGGCCCTCACTGAGACCTGGCTGATGCCCCCTGACACGGCCTCCCCGCTGCACTGAGCTTAAGGTGGCCTTCACTTTACCCTCACTCCTCGCACTGGCAACAGACGTGGTGGAGGAGTGGGCTTTCTCCTCTCTGCAAACTGCTCCTTCAACCCAATCCTACCCCCACCCTCACTTATCCACCCTTCTTTCGAAGTTCACTCCGTCCGTATCTACTGTCCCTCTAATCTCCAAATGGCTGTCATATACCGACCTCCGGGCTTTGCCACTACCTTCATTGACCAATTCTCCATCTGCTTCTTCACTTTCTGCTGACATTCCCACCATCATCATGGGTGAATTCAATATGTCTACTGACACCCGCCAGCCAGCAGCCTCCAAACTCCAGTCCCTTAACTTATCCTTTTGGACTTAGTGGTCTTCCACAGCCACCCACACAGACGGACATACATTAGACCTCATCTTCACCCGCCTCTGTTCCCTATCAAATCTCACAACCTCTCCCTTCCTTCAATCTGACCACCATCTACTCCCCTTCTCATTCTTGTCCTCCTCACCGGGCCCCAATGTCCAACCACTAGCTCATCCTCGCAGAAACCTTGCAAATTAAGACATTCACCAACTGGCAGACTCTATTCTGCCTCTGTCCTCCATATCTTCGCTCCACGATACGGACAGTGCCACCGCTTTCTAGAACCCCACCCTCACATGAGCCATAGATTCAGTCAAATCACTCTCGTGTATTGCAAAGTGCGACGAATCAATAGGCAACCCTGGCACAACAATCTCACCAAAAAAACTTCGACAAGTGTCCAGGGCTGCGGAGTGGTGCTGGAAGAAAACGCGCCTCCCAGACAATTTCGCTGCCCTCAAAGAAGCTACACTGAAATCAGCCCTCATCTCTGCTTAACAGACCGACTTCACAAACCTTAGATCTTCCTTATCCTACAACCTTAAACAACTGTTCAGCACATTTAACTCTCTCCTCCGCCCACCACTGCCCCCTCCGACCTCCCTCATCTCTGCTGAGGACTTCGCCACATACTTCAAAAATAAGATCGACCAAACAAGGCAAACCTTTAGTGTTTCACCACCCCAACCCCTCCATATACCAGACCTCTGCCATTCCCTCACAACCTCCCTCCAATATCACTGAAGGACAGTGTCAGGAAAATCTGAATTATTTTAATTGTTTTAGGGACACAGCCAAAATTGTCATATGGCACCCCCCTCCCCCCCCCCCCACTGCTTTCTATAGACCAAATTCTACAGGCACCCCCTCGCTCTCTCTGTCCCCCCTCCCCTATCAGGAATTTATGACCCGGCCGAATCGTAAAACCTTAGCTAAGCTGAATGCTTCTTTTTCCCTCCGAGATTGTCTTTTGTCTTTAAAAAAGCACCCTTTATGTCAAATTTAATAATGCACATAAACACCAAAATTATAGAAATCACATTTTTGGCATACTGGAATTTTTAGGGATCACACAGCACCTTTTTTCTGGAAAAGGGTCAGAAACCTGGGAGATGAAATCTACCGACCAGCACAGACATATCATATTTGGACTCGATAAGCACCTAATATGATGAGGGAAAACATGATGTCAATATCGTTGACTTGGGAACGTCCAGGCTAAAGATATGGAAAAATTGAGTTTTTGATAAATTTGGAGATGGACGTCAGTAAAGTGGGAGTACCGGGGTTTATGGCTTAACCCCTTAACGACATAGGACGTTGTGCAACGTCCTGTGTTTCTGCCCGTTCCCGACACAGGACGTTGCACAACGTCCTGGCAGATTTGAGCTGCTGCAGCTCCTGTGAGTGGGGTCGCTCAGGTGTCACAGATGCTGCTGCTCTGTGACAACCTGCAGATGACCCCACAGGGGGTGGATTAACCCCCCCGTGCCCAGGACCCCTCCGGTCGGCAGTCTAAAAGTGAAACTGCCGATCGGAGGGAATCATAGGGATTCACCCCTCCAGATCTGATTGAAGCTCTCCAATCAGATCTGGAGGGGCGGATCGGCAAGTGCCCACCCCTCCACAGCCCCCTCCAGCACCAGGACCTACAGGGGCCCCCCAGAACCGCCCGCCCCCCCTCTATTATGTATATGCCGGCGGGCTGCAGCCGCGGCTGCGCCCGCCGACCACAGTGCCTGGTCCCCTCCTACGGCTTCCCCCTAGGCAGCCCCCCCCCCTAGGCAGCCCCCCTCCAGGCAGCCCCCACCCCTCACCTCCTGCGGCGGGCTGCACACATCGGTGCACCCGCCGCTGCGTCCGGCTGTGCAGCTCCTCTGCCGGCCGGTCGGTGGCCCCGCCTCCTCTCCCGGCCTCCTCCTGCTGATCGGTCTATCGAGAGGGAGGTAAGTATGTATGTATGCATGTATCTATGTATGTATGAATGAATTGATGGATGGATGATGGATGGATGGATGGATGGGTGAATGGATAGATGGATGGGGGGTGCATGCGTGTGCGTGCGTGGATGTGAGCGTACATGAGCGTGCGTGGACGTGTGCATAGATGGATGTGTGCGTGGATGTGCGTGCGTGGATGTCAGCATGCGTGCGTGGATGTCAGCATGCGTGCGTGGATGTGTGCTTGCGTGGATGTGCGTGCGTGGATGTGTGTGTGGATGCGCGTGGATGTGGATGTGCGTGCGTGGATGTGCGTGCATGGATGTGCGTGCGTGGATGTGTGTGTGGATGTGCGTGGATGTGGATGTGCGTGCGTGCGTGGATGTGAGCGTGCATGCGTGGATGTGCGTGCGTGGTTGTGTGCGTGCGTGGATGATGGGTGCATAGGTGGATGGATGGGTGCAACAAGGGATCAAGTGTCCTCTTGTTGTAGTCTCTGGGATCATAGTCATGGTGCACTGTATGACAGATCATTGTCATACAGTGCACCATAACTCTGACCCCAGAGGCTGTAGGAAGAGGACACTTGATCCCTTGCTGCAGTCTCTGGATTGAGCACAGGCGATCGAGCGTCGTGGGACCTTCGTTGTGGACTACGTCGGAGGCGATCGAGCGTCGTGGGACCTTCGTTGTGGACTACGTCGGATCTTTATAATAAAGATGGAGTCCGAATTTTGTTTGTGTTTTTTTTTCAAATAAAAAGATTTTTCTCTGTGTGTATTTTCTGACTATTTACCAGAGATTCCTAATGGCGGGTCTAACATTGGCCCTATATTATGAATCTCGGGCTTAGTGCCAGCTGCCAATAAAAAGCTGGCATTAACCCCTTTATTACCCAGTTTGCCACCGGCACCAGGGCAACTGGAAGAGTCTGGGTACAGCGCCAGAAAATGGCGCTTCAATGAATGCGCCATTTTCGGGAGCGGCTGCGGGCTGCAATTCGCAGCCTGGGGGGCCCAGAACGCTTGGGCCTCTCCATGCTGCGGATTCCAGCCCCCAGCTGCCTAGTTGTACCTGGCTGGACCAAAAATATGGCGGAGCCCCACGTAATTATTTTTTCTAGAATTAGTTCTAGAAAGAAAAAAAAAGGGCTTTGCTGTATTTTTGGAAGCCAGCCAGGTACAATGAGGCAGCTGGGGGTTGGTGGCAATCCGTAGCTGCCAAGTTGTACCTGGCTGGACCAAAAATGTGGTGGAGCCCCACGCCATTTTTTTTCTAGAATTTAGTCCTAGAAAAAAAATAAAAATGGGCTTCGCTGTATTTTTGGTTGCCAGCCAGGTACAATGAGGCAGCTGGGGGTTGCTGGCAGTCCGTAGCTGCCAAGTTGTACCTGGCTGGACCAAAAATATGGCGGAGCCTCACGCCATTTTTTTCTAGAATTAGTCCTAGAAAAAAAATAAAAATGGGCTTCGCTATATTTAGATGCATAGTGAACACTTTGAACCCCCAGGTGCTTCACAAATTGATCCGAAAAAAGAAAATTTGTGTGAAAAAAAGTACTTTTTCCTTATTACGGATCAATTTGTGAAGCACGTGGGGGTTGAAAGTGCTCACTATGCATCTAGATGCATTCCTTGGGGGGTCTAGTTTCCAAAATGGGGTCACTTGTGGGGGAGCTCCAATGTTTAGGCACACATTGGCTCTCCATATGCGACATGGTGTCCGCTAATAATTCCAATTGTTAGCGGACACCATGTCGCGTATGGAGAGCCCCTGTGTGCCTAAACATTGGAGCTCCCCCACAAGTGACCCCATTTTGGAAACTAGACCCCCCAAGGAACATATCTAGATGCATAGTGAGCACTTTGAACCCCCAGGTGCTTCACAAATTGATCCGTGAAAATTTGTGTGAAAAGAAAAGTACTTTTTCCTTCTTACGGATCAATTTGTGAAGCCCATGGGGGTTCAAAGTGCTCACTATGCATCTAGATGCATTCCTTGGGGGGTCTAGTTTCCAAAATGAGGTCAATTGTGGGGGAGCTCCAATGTTTAGGCACACATGGGCTCTCCATATGCGACATGGTGTCCGCTAATAATTCCAATTGTTAGCGGACACCATGTCGCGTATGGAGAGCCCCTGTGTGCCTAAACATTGGAGCTCCCCACAAGTGACCCCATTTTGGAAACTAGAGCCCCCAGGGAACATATCTAGATGGGTTGTGAACATTTTGAACCCCCAGGTGCTTCACAAATTCATCTGTAAAATTGAATAAGTACTTTTTTTTCCACAAAAAATTTCTATTTTTATTTCTACAGATTATGTTGTGAAGCACCGGGGTGTTCAAAATGCTCACCACCCATCTAGATAAGTTCCCTGGGGGGTCTAGTTTCCAAAATGGGGTCATTTGTGGGGGAGCTCCAATGTTTAGGCACACAGGGGCTCTCCAAACGCAACATGGTGTCCACTAACAATTTGACAAAAATCAGCTCAAATTGTTAGCGGACACCATGTCGCGTTTGGAGAGCCCCTGTGTGCCTATACATTGGAGCTCCCCCAAAAGTGACCCCATTTTGGAAACTAGACCCCCCAGGGAACATATCTAGATGGGTGGTGAGCATTTTGAACCCCCAGGTGCTTCATAAATTAATCCGTAAAAATTAAAAAGTACTTTTTTTTCCATAAACATTTTCTTTTTTCATTTTTACAGATTAATTTGTGAAGCACTGGGGTGTTCAAAATGCTCACCACCCATCTAGATATGTTCCCTGGGGTGTCTAGTTTCCAAAATGGGGTCACTTGTGGGGGAGCTCCAATGTTTAGGCACACAGGGGCTCTCCAAACGCAACATGGTGTCCGCTAACAATTTGACTGAAAAATCAGCTCAAATTTTTAGCGACACCATGTTGCATTTGGAGAGCCCCTGTGTGCCTACACATTGGAGCTCCCCCACAAGTGACCCCATTTTAGAAACTAGTCCCCCCAGGGAACATATCTAGATGGGTGGTGAGCTTTTTGAACCCCCATGGGCTTCACAAATTCATCCGTAAAAATGAAAAAGTACTTTTTTTTCCACACAAATTTTCTTTTAGCCTAAATTTTTTCATTTTCACATGGGGAACAGGATAAAATGGATCCTAACATTTGTTGGGCAATTTCTCCTGAGTACAGCGATACCTCATATGTGGTCATAAACCACTGTTTGGGCGCACGGCAGGGCTCAGAAGGGAAGGAGCGCAATTTCACTTTTTGAATGGAAAATTACCTCCAAAAGTCAAATGGCGCTCCTTCCCTTCTGAGCCCTGCCGTGCGCCCAAACAGTGGTTTATGACCACATATGAGGTATCGCTGTACTCAGGAGAAATTGTCCAACAATTTTTAGGATCCATTTTATCCTGTTGCCGATGTGAAAATGAAAGAATTGAGGCTAAAAGAACATTTTTATTAGAAAAATTAAAATGACCATTTTTTCCTTCCACTTTGCTTTAGTTCCCGTGAAGCACCTGAAGGGTTAATAATCTTCTTGAATGTAGTTTTGAGTAGCTTGAGGGGTGCAGTTTTTGGAATGGTGTCACTTTTGGGTGTTTTCTGTCATGTACACCCCTCAAAGGGACTTCAAATGTGATGTGGTGACAAAAAAAATGGTTTTGTAAATTTTGCTGGAAAAATTAAAAATTGCTTATGAACTTTGAACCCTTATAACGTCCGAACAAAAATTTTTTTTTTTTCCAAAATTGTGCTGATGTAAAGTAGACATGTGGGAAATGTTATTTATTAACTATATTGTGGCACATAACTCTCTGGTTTAGCAGAATAAAAATTCATAATTTAAAAATTGCAAAATTTTCAAAATTTTTGCCATATTTTTGATTTTTTCACAAATAATCGCAAAAATTATCGACCTAAATTTAATACTAACATGAAGCCCAATATGTCACGAAAAAACAATCTCAGAATCGCTAGGATCCGTTGAAGCGTTCCCGAGTTATAACCTCATAAAGGGACACTGGTCAGAATTGACAAAAATGGCCTGGTCATTAAGGTCAAAATAGGCCCGGGGGTGAAGGGGTTAAAACATAAAACTCAAGCGTCCATCTTTGGTGCTTCATTCCATACTAGACGAAGGACATAGCAACACTATCGCTGTAAGGTGGAATCATAACCCATTCCAGGGCTGCCTTCCCCCTCTAGATGTGCTACTGTCACTGCATGGTACAGGTTTAGTGTATCTTCTTTACATCCAATTTATTTTAATAACTGTTTATGCATATATGTAAATTGTCTGTTTTGTAATATCTTTATTATCTTTTGTAAACACTGCCAACTTTTAGAGTAAAAAATGATAAATTTGCTAGTTTTGTTCTTCATGTTCTATGAAGGAACTGACACATACCTCCCACAAAATTCACGTGGCCAAACAGGTTTCCGATCCACATTTTAAGACATCGGTGGTGACAGCATAATTTTTGGAAACAAAATTGTAGTGTTGGTGACCCAGTGATGGTGCTGAAGTAGGGATTCCAACTTGTCAATAATCAAAAATAACTTGGCACATGTAATTGAATTCAAGATTCTTTAATAAGCAGCTTATGTGGACAGAATTAAAAAAGCAAAATGTTTCGGCCCATCGGCCTTCATCAGTTGCTAAACAAGAAAACAGAAAAAAAATATATAATACATGATGAATCCTTATGATACATGAATATATAATTAAAAAAATAGAAGAAAATGAGATGTAAATCAACTTATAGCATTAATTCTTGTCGCTGTGCTACTTCATATGTGATGCTGCAAGAATTTCACATAGGCTGTATGAGAAAAACAAAAAGACCTTGATCAGACAAGAGGTTTTATCAAGCCAAGATGAAGGAATCAATCTGTTATAACAGATAGAGGCTGGCACATGATCCATCTATGGCAACATTAATCTCAGACTCACCAGAGTAATGACGCTGAGAAAATTGAGACACCGCAGTGTGAGAGATGACAGCGCGTTCCGTGCTGAACGCTGTATCTCGCACCTCTTTTTTCCTAGATCCGGAAATAAGAGGCCGATCATGTGACCTTGCGTCATCGCAATGCAGACGCATGCGTAGTAGCAGTGTTGTCGGGTCACATGATAGCGCGATGGTGTATTAAGCGTAACTAGGATACCGGGTCACATGGGGATCACATGATCTCCATACCCGGAAAAGAATGTAGATCTATTGTTTTCACTGCAATATTGCGTCAATTTAGTGATATAAAGAGCAACTAAAAGGATTATGGATAAACATGTACAAATTAGAAATATTAGATAAGTATGAGAAAGAAAACATAGAAGAAAAGAAAACTGGACAAAGGGGGGAAAAAAGGGGGGGATGGGAATAAAAAGGAGAAAAAATTATAACAAGAGATTACATTAATTGGGGTAATAAAAGAAGATAATATAAGTAGAAATTACCTTCACCAGAAAAGATATCAACGATTCTGTGAAAAAGATGATAATATTTAGTATAGAAAAAGAGTTACAAAAAACTGGTAGTATCATAATCACGGGTGAGACCTCTAGGTGACCTATAAATCCAATACACTCCACGTAAAAGAAGTAATTTATGAAGATTACCCCCTCTACGTGGTAAGGATATCCCCTCCAACACCTGATACTTGTGTTGTGAAATCCTATGTCCTGCCGGGATAAAATGATGAGGCTTTTTTTCACATCGGATGTTTGATTTATGTTGGGATATCCTATCCCTAATGTCTTGGGTTGTCTCTCCTACATAAACAAGTCCACAAGGACATTTGATCGCATATATTACATTGGTCGAGTCACACGTGAAAAACCCTTTAACAGGGATGCCCTTACCCGTATGACGATGGTAAATCGTATCTCCCTTTATTGCATTGCTACATTGTAGACCACTTAAGCAATGAAAAGTACCCTGTTTTCTACTGGCTAAAAAAGTCTGTCTTGATACTTTAAGGGCCGAACCAACATCAGCCCTAATTAAAAGGTCTTTTACGTTTTTTGCCCTCCTAAAGCAAGGGAAAAAATTATTCTGAAATTCTGGTATTGCAGGGTAACCTGCTCGTAAAATACCCCAAAATGTACGAATTGAAGCATGGAGCTTGTATACAAAATGATGAAAAGTATGCACCAATGGGATCCTGTTGCAAGCCTTTCTCTTAACACAACTTTGAGAAGGAGTTCTAAGTGCATGGAAAGGATACCCCCTCTCAGAGAATCTGACACATTTCAGACACAGATGAGGATCAGAGACAATCCTACGTACCCTACTTAGTTGTGACTGCGGGATCGATTTTTTGACAGTCTCAGGATAACAACTGGTGTAGTACAGTAGGCTGTTGCGATCGATTTCTTTTCTAAAGATATCAAACATCAGTGTCTCGCCCACCTTATAAACCAGTGTATCCAGAAACCTGACATGGTCAGGGCTATAACAAATAGAAAACTGAAGCTCTGACCAAATGTTATTAAGATAATCATGGAACACCAAGAGATCTTGGGGAGGACCCCCCCATATGCAAAAAATGTTAATGTAACGTCCCCAATATCACACATACTTTTTAAAGTATGGATGTGTATAGACAAATTTAGTTTAAAATGATGACATATAGCAATTTGCGTATGGGGGGCCACTTTTGGACCCCATCGCGGTCCCTTGTTTTTGAAGATATGAGCATATCTTTTGTATTTATGTGATATTGTGGCCTGAGGGTGGCTGGATCGAGGTATATATATGTTGCTGGCAGGAACTGGTGGTGTATATACATCCCGTCACATCACATGCCACAATAGACGACATAAATTAGAGCAGCTGCACTCCTTTGCTTATCCTCTGTCAATACAGTGTTTGGCCAGCAGGATCAGATGGCACCAGAGAGCTGCAGGTCCTGACAATGTTTGTGACATAGAGCTTACTCATCTCATCACACCTCACCACTTGTGCACTTGACTCTATCCCTTGCCACCTTCTCTCCAATCTCACTAACATGGTCATCCCAGCTCTAGCCCACCTCTTCAATCTATCACTATCTTCTGGTACCTTCCTCTCTGCTTTCAAACATGCCACCATCACGCCCATTCTCAAAAAGCCAAACCTTGACCCGGCTGCTATGACCAGCTACCGCCCCATATCGCTGCTCCCGTCTGCTTCCAAACTCCTTGAGCAGCGCGTCCATGCTCAACTTTCTTTCCACCCCTCACCTAACTCCTTAACAACCTACAATCCAGCTTCCAGCCCCACCACTCCACCGAAACTGCCCTAACCAAAATTACTGACGACTTACAGCCAAAGCTAACAGATAATTCTCCATCCTCCTCCTTCTAGACCTGTTCTCTGCCTTTGACACAGTCGACCACTGTTTCTTGCTTCAGATCCTCTCTTCCCTTGGAATCAAAGACCTTGCCATCTCCTGGATCATCTCATACCTTTCCAACCGCACATTTAGTGTTTCCCACTTCCACACCACCTCCTCATCCTGCCCTCTCTAGTTGGGGTCCCACAAGGCTCTGTCCGAGGGCCCCTACTTTTCTCGATCCATACCCTTGGCCTAGGACACCTTCATAAAGTCCCATGGCTTCCAGTACTACCTGTACGCTGATGACACTCAGATCTACAGTGTTGGCCAAAAGTATTGACCCCCCTGCAATTCTGTCAGATAATACACAGTATCTTCCTGAAAATGATTGCAATCACAAGTTCTTTGCTATTATTATCTTCATTTAATTTGCCTTAAATGAAAAAACACAAAAGAGAATGAAGCAAAAAGCAAAACATTGATCATTTCACACAAAACTCCAAAAATGGACCGGACACAAGTATTGGCACCCTCAGCCTAATACTTGGTTGCACAACCTTTAGCCAAAATAACTGCGATCAGCCGCTTCCGGTAACCATCAATGAGTTTCTTACAATGCTCTGCTGGAATTTTACACCATTCTTCTTTTGCAAACTGCTCCAGGTCCCTGATATGTGAAGGCTGCCTTCTCCAAACTGCCATTGTTAGATCTCTCCACAGGTGATCTATGGGATTCAGGTCTGGACTCATTGCTGCCACCTTAGAAGTCTCCAGTGCTTTCTCTCAAACCATTTTCTAGTGCTTTTTGAAGTGTGTTTTGGGTCATTGTCCTGCTGGAAGACCCATGACCTCTGAGGGAGACCCAGCTTTCTCACACTGGGCCCTACATTATGCTGCACAATGTGTTGGTAGTCTTCAGACTTCATAATGCCATGCACACGGTCAAGCAGTCCAGTGCCAGAGGCAGCAAAGCAACCCCAAAGCATCAGGGAACCTCCGCCATGTTTGACTGTAGGGAGCGTGTTCTTTTCTTTGAATGCCTCTTTTTTTCTCCTGTAAACTCTATGTTGATGCCTTTGCCCATAAAGCTCTACTTCTGTCTCATCTGACCAGAGAACATTCTTCCAAAACGTTTTTGGCTTTCTCAGGTAAGTTTTGGCAAACTCCAGCCTGGCTTTTTTATGTCTCGGGGTAAGAAGTGGGGTCTCCCTGGGTCTCCTACCATACAGTCCCTTTTCATTCAGACACCGACGGATAGTCCGGGTGACACTGTTGTACCCTCGGGCTGCAGGGCAGCTTGAACTTGTTTGGATGTTAGTCGAGGTTCTTTATCCACCATCCACACAATCTTGCGTTGAAATCTCTCGTCAATTTTTCTTTTCTGCCCACATCTAGGGAGGTTAGCCACAGTGCCATGGGCTTTACACTTCTTGATGACACTGCGCACGGTAGACACAGGAACATTCAGGTCTTTGGAGATGGACTTGTAGCCTTGAGATCGCTCATGCTTCCTCACAATTTGGTTTCTCAAGTCCTCAGACTGTTCTTTGGTCTTCTTTCTTTTCTCCATGCTCAATGTGGTACACACAAGGACACAGGACAGAGGTGGAGTCAACTTTAATCCATGTCAACTGGCTGCAAGTGTGATTTAGTTATTGCCATCACCTGTTAGGTGCCACAGGTAAGTTACAGATGCTGTTAATTACACAAATTAGAGAAGCATCACATGATGTTTCTAACAGTGCCAATACTTTTGTCCACCCCCTTGTTTATGTTTGGTGTGGAACTAGAACCAATTTGGCTTTAGGACAATTCTTTTTGTGTTTTTTTCATTGAAGACAAATTAAATGAATATAATAATACCAAAGAATTTGTGATTGCAATCATTTTCAGGAAGAAACTGAGTATTATCTGACAGAATTGCAGGGGTGTCAATACTTTTGGCCAACACTCTACCTCTCTGGCCCAGATGTCACCTCTCTGCTGTCCAGAATCCCGGAGTGTCTATCAGCCATATCCTCCTGTCGAGCCCACTGGGACGAGGGTACTCGGTACCGGACCGTGTCTGCATCTGGGGAATGTCACAGGGTCCTGGCCCGGACCGTGTCCCGGGCCCTTGCAATAATAAGGGTGTATTTACAGGGGAGAATAGTTTATCGTGACGCCACCCACAGTGTGTGGCCAGTAGTAGGGCCACCGTTGCCGCAGAACCTCCGGGGATGATGTGATGGCAGCTAGGATGGAATAGTTCCAGTGGGCAGAACTGGGTTCCCCGGGGCAGTGTTGGTAAAGTCTATGATGGATGTGAATAGTGGAGACGGTCAAGGAACACACACTCACGTTTTGTAGTTTCCAAAGCTTTACTGCGATGTTGTTGCAGATCGTCCACGGAGTTTGTACGGGGCCAGGTTTTCCTCCCACCCTGTCCGGGTCCTCAGCTTCCTCGTGCTGCGCTATGTGTGTGCGTCCTGGCTGCTGCGTCTAGCTTAGCTGCTGGGACTGTCTCACTCTCTCTCTCTGTTCTGCTGGTACCACTTGGCTAGGCAACTTGAGTCCTCTGTGCTGTACTGACCCCTCCGTGTTGCTTGGCTCTGGTACTGTGGTGGTCTAGAGACTCCACTACTCCTGGATTCACTGTGCTGTGTGTGTCAGTCACAGTGCCGGATCCGGTGTCCGTTCTGTGCGCTTCTCTGGGGCGAGTGGTGATGGCACTCAAGCTCCCAGATGTGTTTCTCTGTCCTTTGATTCTCCTCTCCTCAAACCCTAACTAGGCCTGGAATGGATGAGCAGGCAGTAGAGAAGCCTCATGTAGCTCCTTTACACTGCAGCCTCTCTGTTCTTCCAGAAACTGAAACCAAACTCACTTCCTCATGAGCTGGAGTATATAAGAGAGCAGGTTGTGCTCCCCCTCTTGGCTCAGAGGTGCTAGTGTAAGTCAGTGTGTTGTGGGGAGGGAACCCGTGTGATGTTACTGTGGCACGTTAACCCCTGGGGTGCCACACTCCTTCTTCTCATCTCGCTACCTAAAACTCAACGTAGACAAAACCTTAGTTAAATACAGTACTCCGGGACTGTGGAAAAACAAGTAAACAAACAATTAATACAATTAATATTTACATAGACTTTAAAAGTAAAAAGTACAAAAATCACTAAAATTTGAAAAAGAGTCCAAAAAGTTCAAAAAGCAGTCTTTCCGGGGGTTTAGTCTATTGCCTCCGGGCTGATAAGTATATACAAGAGAGTTCTTACCACAACCAGTCCATGGTATATATGGTCCATAAGTAAAATGAGAAAAGTTCAAAGTTCATACAGGTTAGTCTCTGTAGGTACTGGTCTTTTTAACGTTGCAATAACTATGTACATTTGTCCACGGGCGTTTCTGCTTAGGAGGCCTGGATTCGCTACACCACCCCCCAGGCACTTGCTTTCCCTAACTTAATGTGCATGGGGGTCAATCCAGTTCCTCCACCCTCTTGGACACGGTCTACCTATTCAACAACATATTTACATTACACATTTAATGACATGTTACTCTCTGTACCTAACTGGTAGCTGCCCTTGGGTACTACGCTCTGATCTGCGCAATGTTGGTGGACTTAGCCTGATAGTGTGAGTGGACGTGTACCTACTTGGAGTGTTTGGTATTATGGCAGATGGGTATCTGACTGCAGGACTGGCAAGTTCACTAGGATCAGGAATTTCTCCTTCCTCTTTGGATTCTACTTCCAGTTCTTCAAGTCTTGGGTCTTCTTCTGGTAACACGGGTTCTGGTAACGCAGGTTCTGGTGTTGGTTCCACCATTGAAGGGAATGCAATCATTGGTACGACAACTGCTCCATGGTAATTTGGCCATGTTTTGGGGAAATCTCCTTGTACTGTATGGAAAACTTCATCTTCTTTTTCTTTCTCTTTAATAGGTTGGACCTGTATGGGTTCTGTGACTTCAGGTGTCTTCAGGGTTTCAGGACACAATTTTAGCTGGTCTCGAGATACAATTGCTGAAGTTCTTCCTTCGTCTTTACTTATTAAACATGTTTTAACATTGTCAAGGTTAGAGGGTAATACTGTGTATGGGATGGTTTCCCACTGATTATCCAGTTTGTTAGAGCGTCTCTTTCTCTTGAGAACTTGATCACCTTCTTGTAATGGCTTTGCTTGAGCATGTTTGTTAAGTCTTCTCTTGTCTTGCTCTAGCTTGTTGTAGGTTCCTTTCTACACATTCTTGTACTTGTTGATACTGTTTCTGACGTTTGGTATCCCAATCTGATTCTTCTACTTTTGTATCTGGTTTTATGATTCCCATTTCTAAATCAATTGGTAGCTTACCAGGTCTTGCACGCATAAGGTAGGCTGGAGTGCAGTTTGTAGAACTCACTGGAGGGGCTTCCGGTTCTGGCGCTGAGCTGATGGCAGCCTGAGGAGAGGGCTCCTGCCCCTGAGCCGATAATCCGCCGCAATCACCGCGTTCAAGGAGCCATCCGGGCCGTTACCAAGCTGGCGTCCACTCCCCATGCCACGGGGACCCTAGACAGGTACATTTTGAGGAGCACAGGCAGAGGGGAGCCCGATATCCGGCGCATCATGCGGCCGAGCTGGACACAGACCAAGATGGCGGCGGAAGCTCGTGTCGGCGCCGCCAAAACGAAAGTCCACAGCCGCGCTGCCACTTCCTCCAGGGGCCTGGGAAGTCAGACTGGGGGCACCATCGGGAGCAGACCGGACCCACTGGTGAGAGGCTCGGGCGGAGGGAAGTCTCCCGCTTTGGGAGCAGCAGAGATGCAGTCTGGGAAAGATGGCGGCAATGGTGGCCACCGGGAGGGGACCCCCGGTGCTGGAGTGAGGGACCCGGTCTCCTAAATACACACGGTGGATGTGCAATCCTTAGCTAAGGAGGTCGTACGATATCTAGCAGCTGATCTAAAGGAGGTGCTGAGAGAGGCTGTAGCAGAAGCGATCCAGGGCCTGCAGCGCACGGTATCAGAACACGGGGACCGGCTGCAAGAGGCAGAACGTAGACTGGGAGAAGCTGAAGATAGAATTCTGCGTCTGGAAGAGCAAGTGGCAACCCTGCAGAAGCAGGCTGTGCACTCGGAGGACAAAATGGACGATTTGGAAAATCGGTCCCACCGGAATAATCTGTGTCTGGTGGGTTTACCTGAATCCGTCTCACCTGGTCAATTAGACACTATTTGGGAGGTGGAGTTGCCGAAGGTGCTGGGTTTGCAACGTAGGTGCAGAGTTGAACGCTCGCACCGTGTGGGCTCCCCCCGGGATTCGCAAGACAGCCCGAGACAAGCTATCGCACGATATCTGGACTACAAGGACAAAGAGGCACTGTTGAGGGAGTACAGGTCCAGAAGGCTTCCATTAACCGTGGGAGGCCACAAAGTCAGGCTATACGAAGACTTCTCAGCTCTGGTGGCACGTAAGAGGAAGCTGTTCAGTCCAGTGTGCTCCCTGCTTTTTAAACAAAACGTGCGTTTCCAACTAGCGTTCCCGGCTATACTCAGATTCCGTGACATAAGGGGTGTTTTGAAATCATTTACAGACAGTGATGCAGCGATGCAATTTATTCAACGCTGTGCCCCATCTGGGCTTAATCGCCACACGCCAGAGAGCGGTCGTTCTCCGATATCCCCGGTACAACGCACGTATGCTGATGCTGTTACTGAAAAAATGGTTCCTGGAGCGAGTGATGGTCGCCCCGATGATGTGAATTGGACAACGCAACAGCGCCGCAGGCGCAATCATCGCACCAACGTGGAAGCTACATCTAGGGACCGACACACGTCGCCATGGCTGGACTCTGATGAGACTGTGAATGCATCGGATATGTGAAGCAGCAAGGAACGAGTTTCCTAAGAGGATGTTGGCGCCATGTCCCTGAGGCTACAAGAAAAGACCAGCGCTAATAGATGGCTTTGTATACTTTCAGATGCTAGCTAACTTTGACTTCTTCCTTCATCCTCACTCTTTGTTTCTCTGCCTCTGATTATCTGGTGCTCCCACTTCACTTCACTCCCATACGTCTTTATATACACATTCTGCTTTCTCACCGACCCAATTTGTCCTCTTCCCTCATCATCCCCTACTCCTCCCTCTCCTATATATATCTTTACACATTCCTTCCCCCTCCTCTATCCCCCTCACACTCTCACAATTACTCCTTCATGTCTCACATCTCTTTCTCCATCTTCCCCGTCCCCCCCTGATACGCTCCCCTCTCTCCTCCCCCCCTCGGTCCCTTGAATTTTCCATCTTCTCTTCCCCCCCATCTGCCCCACTCGTCTTCCTCTCTTCTTTTCTTTACTTCTCGCCCTTTTACCCCCTTCTTGTCCCTTTCCCCCATTCCCCCCCCTCCTCCCCTCACCCCCCTCCCTTCTTTTCCTTTTCCTTTCTCTAAGGCTGCGTTCACACATTTGCGTATTTTGCTGCGCTTTTTTACGCGCGCTTTTTGCCGCGTTTTTCGGCCGCGTAAAAAAGCGCAGCAAAATACGCAGGGGCTTTCACACACTGCGCTTTCTTTCCCCCAGAAAGCGCAGTGATGTCACAGAGGGGAGGAAGAATCCTGCTTCCTCCTCCCCTCTGTGACAGCTGTGGCCGCCCCATTAGACTTCACATTGTGTTAATACACACTGTGAAGTCTAATTAAACTAAAGCAAGTGTCTGAAAAATAAAAAACAATGAATACATCACCTTCCGACGCCTTTTCCCGGTTTGCGATCCCCGGTTGTAAGTCAGATCTCTTCTGCAAGACCTGTGATGACGTCAGAGGGGGGGCGTTACCGGGCGGTCCCATCGCTGATTGGCTGCTCGCGGTCACATGACCGCGAGTGCCCAGGAACGCCCCCCCTCTGACATCACCACAGGTCTTGCAGAAGAAATCTGACTTACAACCGGGGATCGCAAACCGGGAAAAGGCGTCGGAAGGTGATGTATTCATTGTTTTTTATTTTTCAGACACTTGCTTTAGTTTAATTAGACTTCACAGTGTGTATTAACACACTGTGAAGTCTAATGGGGCGGCCACAGCTGTCACAGAGGAGAGGAGGAAGCCGGATTCTTCCTCCCTTCTGGGAAAATACGCAGTAGTAGCTCCGTAAAGAATTGACATATCAATTCTTTACGGAGCTGCGTTTTCTCCCGGAAAACGCACTGCGTATTTTTACGCAATGTCTGCACTGCAAAGTGAATTTCCCATTCACTTTGCAGGCAGACAAAAAGCACATTGCGTATTTTGAAAAGCGCGCGTAAAAAAAACGCGGCAAAATACGCAATGTGTGAATGAAGCCTTACTCTCTTTCCTCTCTATCTTTCTGTGTGTTTGGTATATGGTGAGGAGTTCAATTCCTAACCTGCATACACTAATATGCTTTTTATAATACTGTTACTTTTAGGGGAAGGGGTATGTATCATATCTAAAGATGGGGTCATAGACAAGCTCGTATATTCGGGGCAACATATGCCAGTCCAGCGGCTTACTGGAATGGTTCCGTATATGTGAATGACATACGGACGGCGCAGGGCGGGCCAAGTCACTACAGAAAAAAGGGAGCCATGTGGTTATGGGAGAAAATTTTCCCGAGAGGAAACTTGTTGATTGCAGTTCCCATCTCGTGTGCCCGACGTGGGCAGATGTTAACTAAAAAGGGGAGGGTTGTTTGTTTTTGTTCCAGTTTATTTTTTCGGGGTGTGTTGATGTTCCTAATAAGCTCATTACTCCAAGTATATAGTGCTGTAGCATTGGTTGCTCTGATTCTCCAACGCATGAAATGGTTATTATACTACCTGGTCGTCAATCCGATACCCTGGGGTGGGCTGAGTCCTCACTTCTCTCCCCATAACGTTATGGAAAATGGTTAGAGTAATAACCTGGAATGTTAAGGGACTTAGGTCTCCTAATAAAAGGCATATGGTGCTTCGACACTTGAAAAGACTTAAGGTAGATATTGCCCTCCTACAAGAGACACACCTTAGACAACATGAACTACATTATATGCAAAAGCAATGGGTGGGGGCGGGATGGATCTCAGGTGCGCAAGACCGCAAGGCTGGGGTATTGATACTAGTTAACAAACATTTAGCTCATACAGAGATATCAGTATCTAGAGACCAAGAGGGGAGGGTACTACACATAGTCCTAGAAGTAAAGGCTCAACGGTTAAGTCTGTATAATATTTACGCTCCAAACGGCCCACGTGGTCAGTTCCTTAAAGATCTGCAGACGAGATGGTTGGAGGATAGTGAACCGAATATAATAGTAGGAGGTGACTTCAACGAAGTGATGGCTGACGATTTGGATAGGAGGAGGGACGCTGACGGGACTTGCGGTCTTACAGGAGCACCTAGGCGGGGAGGAGCATTAGCTGACATGGTGGGTTCTTTAGGTTTGGTAGATGTGTGGCGAATTCTACACCCACAGGAGTTGGAATACTCCCATTACTCTCATCCCCACTCGTCTTGGTCACGAATAGATCTGTTCCTGGCTAATACGAAAATGGTACGCTCTATAGAGAGTGCAGAGATTGAGCCAATGGTCATCTCAGACTACAGTCCGGTCTCTTTGGACATTCTCGATGTTCAGCCTAAAGGTTCGGACATCTTGTGGCGTTTTCCCTCACATTTATTGAAACTGGGAGACTTTAGGACCAGACTTAAAGAATGGTGGCTTGGGTTCTCAAGGGATAACATGGCCCACAAAGATGATCATACGCTGTTTTGGGGAGCGGAGAAAGCAGTGGTTAGAGGACAAATTATTGCCTACACCTTAACGCAAAAGAGGAAGCTGACGGAACAGTACTCAGTGGCCAGCGCGAAAGTCACAGACGCCTACAGGACTTTCCGTCTCACGCACGATCAGTCTGACCGACAGAAGTGGTCAGAGGCACGGAAGGACTTTGATAGATGGGCAGAGGCCAGAGAAGTCATGATGCGTGGCCAGTTGGACGTAGATTTAAATAGATTCGGTGATAAGGCAGGGAAGCTGCTGGCGAACCTGGCCAGAGGACGTCGATTACCTAATCCGATTATGGGATTGCGCCGTCAGGGAGGGGAAATGGTTACTAGCCCGAAAGACATAAACAACGTACTAGGAGACTTCTATCGAAAGCTTTATGGAGGACAGGGAGAACAAATAGAGGGGGGAGAAGATTGGCTACGCAAGATACACCTTGACTCGATCTCGGAAGCAGATCTGGACACTGTTAATAAACCCATATCGGAATCCGAGGTCGACTCAGCCATTAGGAATCTAGGTTCTAATAAGGCACCAGGCCCGGACGGATTTACGGGGGAGTTTTATAAAATATTAAGGGAAGAGGTGACCCCGACACTGACAGGAATGTTTAATGGATTTACCATGGGCGACCCTATCCCTGACGACACAAACGTAGCCTATATCAAATTATTACCCAAAGGAGATAAGGATAGAGAGAGTCCGGCAAATTACAGACCCATATCTCTCGTGAATGTGGATCTCAAACTTTTGTCAAAGATAATGGCGGATAGACTGGCCCGGAGTCTCCCAGAACTCATTGAGGTTCACCAAACTGGGTTTGTTAAGGGGCGCTCTGCAGTGACTAACATCCGTAAGGCATTGTTGGTGCTGGATGTGGTACGAAATGGTGCTAGACAGGAGGGGAAAGATCCAGCCGTGGTCGCCCTGGACGCAGAAAAGGCGTTTGATAACGTTCGGTGGCCATGGCTGGATCTGGTTATGGATAGAATGGGCATCAAGGGTCGATTTCGTAACTTTGTATCTAATCTTTATTCTAACCCCACTGCGAGGGTACACACTGCAGGATTCCTATCTCCGAAATTCCCGTTACAGAAAGGGACTCGGCAGGGATGTCCGCTATCGCCCCTATTGTTTAACGTAGCCCTGGAACCCCTGGCGAGGTATATTAACAATGTTAACCCATTCTCAGGTATTAAAGTGGGACGCTGCGAGGTGAAATCTGCTCTATTTGCAGATGACATTGTTCTCTTTATGGACAATCCGGAAAAAGATTTGCCTATGTTGATTAGGGGCATTGAGTCAATTGGAATCTTTGCGGGATTTTCCCTAAACAGACGAAAATGTGAAATTCTGAGTATTAGAGGGGGGGGAGCCTTAAGAGAGACAGCGAATGCATTAGGAATCCCATTGGCCACCTCCCATATCAAATACCTAGGGATCCAGTTGGGCAGGACTCCGGGCCAGGTCGACAAACTTAATTACTCCCCACTTTTTGACAAAATTGAACAGGAGTTGAAAAGGTGGGCAAATCTTCCACTTTCCCTGTTGGGTCGATGCCATTTAGTAAAAATGATAAGTTTTGCCCGACTTCTCTATCCTTTACAAACGATTCCCCTACTGTTGAAACATGTACACATCTGCAGGATCAACAGGGCATTCTCCACATTTGTGTGGAGAGGGAAGAGACCTAGGTTACGCCTGGGAACGTTGATGTTACCGCGAGCTGAGGGGGGTACGAACCTACCTGACTTGAGGGGATATAATCTGGCATGTTTGCTTAGGCACGTAGTAGAGTGGATCACAGCTGCTAACAGATATTCTGCTGGCCCACTCGAGGTAGAATTCTGTGCCCCATGGGACCGTTGCTCCCTCCTACATTCATCCCTAGCGAGCATACCGTCTCCCATCAAGTCAGCCGTAGTCTGCAAGGACACAATTGCGACATGGAAGGCGGTCAGGAAGAAGTGTGGCCTGTCCTGGAGGGTCTCTAAACATCTTAATCCTTGGGCCTTCCCCGACTTTACAATAGGACGAGACAACGCACTGTTCAAAGACTGGAGAAAGAAGGGTGTGATGAAGATGGGTGATTTGCTACATAAGACGGAAGGACGTTGGATGACGGGGTTGGAGATCCTGGGCAGCTTTGGATTGGGGGGAACGCAGAGTCTTCAATACATGCAAATTAAAAACCACGTCATGGCTCGGCTGCGTGATGTATCTAAGGAATTGACCCCAAACGTATGTGATACGCTGATTAACATGGAGTCTTCGCAGCTGAGCATCTCTTCCATATATAGGGAACTCAGGGTTATTCTATCACCGAATAAGGACTCAGTACTGTTCTCCGTGTGGAGGAGATATTTGGCGGACAACTCGGTACAGGACAGTATTTTGACAGGGTGGGATAAAGTACGGCGCTATGTCTCTAGTGAACAGTGGAGAGATTCCCATTTCCGCATTATTCATGCGATGGTGTACGGATTTAACTTCCCGCGCTCTGCGTCCAATCCAGATCGTCTACTCAATTGCCCAAAATGTCAGCAGTAAAAAAACGATATGGTACATGGTATATGGGCATGTCCTAGGGTCCAGAGATTTTGGAGCATGGTAGATGCCTTGCTATACAGATACTGCGGGTATCACTATGCTATGGAACCCTCGAAGTGGATTTTCTAGGACTTGGAGACTCCTGGGGGTCACAGAGGGGCCTTGCGTCTGACACATGTCCTCATACTGTTGGCTAAACGCCTGCTACTCCTTTTCTGGATACGACCGGATCTACCGGGAGAGTCTGACATGATGATGGGCTTGGACAGAGCGCTGGAAATTGATAGGCGGGAGGTGCTACGAGATAAGGAGTCAACGATGGCGGCCTTCATGGAGAAATGGAGGAGTTTTATAGAAGCCAAAACCTCAGGGGAAGTGATCCGTCGTATCATGGAACCACTTAGGGATACTACGTGGTACCTTCTGGAGGAATTAGGGGGGAATCTGGGACGATTAGGAGTAGGATAAGAAATGTGTCATAGGGAAATAAAGATCGGGACACACATATATTAGACTTCAAAGCACAAAATTATGATTAGGCAGTGTTGGAGACAATCTCTACCAGTACCATGCGGCACTTGGATATAACTTGGAGATTTGAGAGCATTGTTGTTTTTGATATATGCTATATTGTTCTGATTGACCTGCAAAACTCTTTGACTTAATGTCTGTTTAACCTCTGTCTAATTATCTTGCCTTGTGTTTATATGATATATATGGAAGATACGTTCATACCGTATGTAAATTATCCTTGTTGGAAAAATTTATTTTCTTTTGTTTTGTGAAAATTGAATAAATATGATGTTTCAAAAAAAAAAAAAGAACTCACTGGAACATGGTTGTATAAGTCTACCAAATCAGGTAATTCATCTGGCCACTGGTTTCTTTCTGACTCTGGTAAGGTCTTTAATAGGGATGGGCGAATCTACTCGCTAGGACTCGTTACTCGGCGAGTAGTAAGGGACTCGCAGGACTCGGTACTCTGCGAGTTTCCCAGTGATTACTCGCACGAGTCCAATGCAAATCAATATCAATCCTAGTTTTGTCAGAAACGCTGACAAAACTAGGATTGCCATTGTTTGCATTAAGGTGGGGTCACACGCGGCGATCTGGCCTGCGATGTCGGAAGCGATGCGCGGGTGCCCGCTTGCTTCCGACATCGCAGGCCAGCTGTCACACGGCACGACGTTACCGGTGACGCGGCTGCGATGTGGGCGGAGCCGTCGCTCGCTGGGCTGGGCTCAGCCCAGCGAGCGATCCTCAGTAACCCTGTGATATAGGCTGGATCGCGCCGCCAACAGTGTCAGACGGCGCGATCCAGCCTAATCGCTGGTCACAGGTTGAAAGGTTTATGAACATGTTCATAAACCTGTCAACCTGCGACCAGCGATAATTTGCAGTTGCGTCGCGCTGTCACACAGCGCGACGCACTTGCAATATCGCCCGCGACTTCGCTGTGACGTCACTTTGCGGCGATGTCGCGGGCGACATCGCCGCGTGTGACCCCACCTTTAGACTCGGCTACTGTGCCAGTGATAGCAGGGAAACTCGCAGATAACTGCTGTTTCTTTGCGAGCCGAGTCCAGCTGTCTTCTCTGTGCAGCTCCAGGGTCCTAGAGCCCGCCTGCTCACAGACATTATGTAGCAGTGCTGAGATTGTTCTCAGTCTGCTCATTCCCTGTGTACAGACATGAATGTCTGTGCACAGAGATTATGTAGCAGAGCTGAGATTGTTCTCAGTCTGCTTATTCCCTGTGCATAGACATCTATATTTATGCACGGTGGATGTAGCAGAGAGGACATCGCGTTTTGGACTGCGTCGGACGGAAGAGGATTTTTTTAATTAAAGATGGAGTCCCTAATGGCTTTTTTTTTTATTTCTAATAAAAAATTTTCCTTGTGTTGTGTTTTTTTTAAAACAATTTAATAGAAATTCATGGCGGTCATGTCTAATATTGGCGTGACCGCCATAAATTTCGGGCTTAGGGCCAGCTGATAATACAAAGCTGGCCCTAACCTCTTTATTACCCAGCGTGCCACCGCTACCAGGGCCGCTGGAAGAGCGGGGTTCAGCGCCAGAGGATGGCGCTTCAATGAACGCGCCATCTTCTGGGGCGGCTGCGGGCTGCAATTTGCAGCGGGGGGTGCCCAGAAAGCTTGGGCATCCCTGCGCTGCGGATTCCAGCCCCCAGCTGCTTAGCTGTACCTGGCTGGACATAGAAATTGCGCGGAGCCCCACGCATTTTTTTTTTATTATTTCATTAATTTCAGAGTCAGAGTCTCAGAGTCAGAGTCTCAGAGTCAGAATCTCAGAATTTCATTAAATGTGAAGTCCACTTGAGAAAGACGGCACTATACCGTCGAAACATGTTGTGGGGAAGGAGGTTTTTAGAATAAAGGACTTCATACTTAACAAGATCCTGGATCTACTTTAGAGCGCCCACCAGACCGTGGTAATTGCATTATATTCTACATCTCCCTGGAGGACACGGCAGGCGCTGCTCATTTTAGCTAAAGGACCTTTCGTTGCCGCAGCAACGTCTCTACATAGAGGATTTGAGGACCTGTCGCGTCATTGCGACTGGTCACGTGGACGCGAGGGGGCGGAGTCCGGAAAACCACACGAGGGGAGCGAGGACGCTGCGAGTGTCTGGAGCCGCAGCTCATCGCCGCTGCATCTAATTACTCGAGTCAGGAGAGGACGTATAAACCATCAGGCTCACACCAGAGTTGTGCATGGGTAGCACAACTAATATAGGTTAGTAATTACGTTATACAAATCACCCTTGCAATATACTCGTGGATATCGCACCATTGCGCCCCCTATCTACTTTTTGTCTTCATATGCACAGGGAATAAGCAGACTGAGAACAATCTCAGCTCTGCTACATCATCTCTGTGCACAGACATTCATGTCTGTACACAGGGAATGAGCAGACTGAGAACAATCTCAGCACTGCTACATCAGGCAGCAGGCGGGCTCTAGGACCCTGGAGCTGGCAGCCTGTACAGAGGAGACAGGAACTTATCTGTGCGAGTCAGCGATTACTTACAAAGTAAACGAGCAATGCAAATAAATGACAAAACTAGGATTGCTTCAGGCTGAAGCTTCCGAGACACATCTGCGATTTGTAAATCTCACACTACTCGCTATTACTCGCTTCCCCATTCATTAACATTGGACTCGCTAGACTCGCAACGAGTAGCGAGTCCTGTGCTCGGACTCGCTAGAGTCAAGCGATTCCGAGTAATTTAGGATTCGCCCATCACTAGTCTTTAACAGTTCAATTACAATATGATTCATTTTCTCGCATAAACCATTTGTTTGGGGATGATACGTTGTTGAGTGGATTTTCTTACAACCGTACATATTGCAGAATTCCTTGAATATCTCTGATTCAAATGCTGGACCTTGGTCTGCAAGGACTTGTTTTGGGTAACCATGTGGTCTACAGAAATGCGTCTGGAATGCTTTTGCTGCCGTCTTCGCTGTTAAGTCTTTAACGGGTACCACCACTAAGAAGCGTGAGTAATGGTCCACGATGGTTAAGGCATAGACATAGCCTGACCGGCTTGGTGACAACTTGACGTGGTCTAACGCGACTAGCTCGAGTGGCTGCTTGGTCACTATTGGCTGAAGCCGAGCTTTCTGTGGGTCCTTCCTTCTGAGGTTGTATGCGGCACATCTTCTACACCAAAGTTCAATGGATCTTCTCATGCCAACCCAATAGAATCTCTCTCTCAGGATTTCATCCGAAATGACCTGCACCGTCATGGTACGCTTCCAAGACCATTCTAATGTCTTGCTTAGGTACGATTATCTGCCAGACCAGTTTGTGCATTTTGGGATTGATATGCCTTCTGCAGAGCTTCCCTTGATACAGGAACAACTTTCCTCTTTCCTTCCAGAGCTGTATAGTCTCAGTTGGGGCATTCTGATCAGGGTATGCACCTTGTTGCATAAGCAGGTCTTTCACTAGCTTCACAGCTGGATCAGTGTCTTGGGCGTCAACCCATCCGTAGTGTCTTAACAGGTTAAGATTTACTTTTTGCTCTCTTTGATAGATGCCGGTTTCATACTTTTCTTCCTTTGAACGATGAAAGGCCGCCGGTAGTTCAATCTCTTCCAACTCCTCTTCCACGTCTTTCAGGTGCGGCATCCGTGATAAGGCATCTGCGTTCCCGTTCTTGCGGCCTGCCCGATATTTGATGACAAAGTTGTAGTTAGATAGCCGGGCTATCCATCGCTGCTCCAAAGCTCTTAATTTCGCTGTATCCAGGTGAGTCAATGGGTTGTTATCCGTGTAGATGGTGAATTCTGCACCTGCCAAGTAATGTTTAAAACGTTCAGTTACAGCCCAAACTACTGCCAGTAGCTCTAACTTGAAGGAGCTGTAGTTCTCGGGATTTCTTTCTGTACGCCGGAGCTTTCTGCTTGCAAAGGCAATAACTCTTTCTTTGCCTCCTTGCTTCTGCGACAACACTGCTCCCAGTCCCACGTTCCTGGCATCCTTGTATAGCTTAACACATCAATAACAAATACCCTCCCCCCAGAAAGATAGTACAGGTAAAGACAAGATCCACTTTTGGGTTGGTGGAGGGGGTTGCTAATGGCAGTACCTTTTCGCTGCTTGTTTTTATAATGCTGGAGTACCTATCTTAGGTGTCTCTGGATACAATTTGTTTCACATATCACATATACCCTTTGCAGATGAAACGGATTCCTACCTACATAAAATGAGAGCATCCTGAGGAACCTATGCTCAACAAGGACCACCACACGGAGGCTATCCACCCAGTACTACAAACTGGGGCTATCGTATAAAGACCAATCATATCATACATGATATAAACAGATCCGAACAAAGTGCCTCTGATGAGCCTTCTATGACATAATAGAGGCGAAACGCGTAGGGCGGGATTTGCACCACATTGATGGATCTAACATTGCATATATCATAAGCCACTCTAGGACTGGTGACAGGGGGGTGGGAGCAGACCACCTGACCTTGGTAGATAAAAACGCTGAAATCAAACAATACATATAACACGAAGGGAGACTACCGCGGGCTGTATTCTGGAAACAAATTGTATCCAGAGACACCTAAGGTAGGTACTCCAGCATTATAGGTACTGCCATTAGCAACCCCCTCCACCAACCCAAAAGTGGATCTTGTCTTTACCTGTACTAGCTTTCTGAGGGGAGGGTATTTGTTATTGATGTGTTAAGTTCACTGTCACTTTAAAACACTAATCCACACTGGATATTTTAAAACCTTTGAATAAAAGCAACTAACTGCGAAATAAGCTTTCCAATTTATTAAATACGCTATTAAAACGAAAAGGATAAAACCATTGATCAGTGAATCTTGGCATCCGTGTATAGAATGAAGGGTTGATGGTAATCAGGGTATGCCAGGATCTCTTCTCCCGTCAGTGCACTTTTCAGCTTATTGAAACAATCTTCTCTCTCCTCATCCCACCGTGTCAGGACATTACAATTTGAAGTCTTCTTTGATCGTCCTACCAGAATGTCCTGCAGGGGAGCCGCTAGCTTCGTGAATCCTCTGATAAATCTTCTATAATAGCCTACCAGGCCCAGGAATTGCCTCACTTCTTTCACGTTCGTAGGTCTTGGCCAATCCCTTAGCACTGTGACTTTATCAGGATCCGGTGCTACTCCCTCTGAACTCACGACATGTCCCAGGTACTGTACCTTTGGTTTGAGAAGGTGACACTTGGATGGCTTGATCTTCATGCCATATTTCGATAGGGCTTCGAACACTTCTGCTAGGTCTTGTAGATGTTGCTCGTACGTCTTGGAGTAGACTATGACATCATCTAGGTACAGAAGGACAGTTTCGAAGTTCTTGTGTCCTAGTAGTTTAGCAGGGTTAGGATTAGACTGAGGGTTAGGGTTAGACTGAGGGTAGGGTTAGGGTTAGACTGAGGGTAGGGTTAGGGTTAGGGTTAGACTGAGGGTTAGGGTTAGACTGAGGGTAGGGTTAGACTGAGGGTTAAGGTTAGGATTAGGGTTAGACTGTTGGGTAGGGTTAGGGTTAGACTGAGGGTAGGGTTAAGGTTAGGGTTAGGGTTAGACTGAGGGTTAGGGTTAGGGTTAGACGCCCCCTTGTCTCCGTCTCTGTAGAGGACGCCCCGGGAGGGCTTGTCTCGTCTCTGTAGAGGACGCCCCCTTGTCCCAGTCTCTGTAGAGGACGCCCCCTTGTCCCCGTCTCTGTAGAGGACGCCCCCTTGTCCCCGTCTCTGTAGAGGACGCCCCCTTGTCCCCGTCTCTGTAGAGGACGCCCCCTTGTCCCCACCCGTCTCTGTAGAGGACGCCCCCTTGTCCCCATCTCTGTAAGAGACGCCCCCTTGTCCCCGTCTCTGTAGAGGACGCCCCTTGTCCCCGCGCTGTAGAGACCCCCTTCCCGTCTCTGTAGAGGACGCCCACTTGTCCCGTCTCTGTAGAGGAGGCCCCCTTGTCCCCGTCTCTGTAGAGGAAGCCCCCTTGTCCCAGTCTCTGTAGAGGACGCCCCCTTGTCCCCGTCTCTGTAGAGGACCGATGCGGATGAGAGTGTGTGATCTGTGCGCATGTCAGGCTCCGCATGCGCTCAGATCACTCATGACGGGCAATGGGCGCTCTGCAAGCATCTGCAGGCACCATGCGTCACATTAGAAATGATAAGGCTGCGGTCTTTGCTTTAATGTTAGTACCAGGCTTGGGGAGCAACTACAGGGAGGAGGGAGCGCAGCATCGGGATTGTGGAGCAAAAGACACAAGCGGGGAAACCTGCGGTAAGAAGAGGACTTCTCCGCCGGCTTTCCTGCTTTGTGCTTCGCTCCCCGATCCCTGATGCACCCTCCTCGCTCCCTGGAGCTGCTCCCCCCGGCACGGTCCTAACTTTGTATCAGGCAGGGAGGCGGTGGGGGGAGCGATGAGTGGGCATCATTGAGCAGGGTGCGCAGTACAGAGCAGGAGAGCTGGCGGTGAAGTGTCACCGCTGGCTTTCCCGCCGGTTATTTCAAATGATCAGCTGATGCACATCAACTGTTCATTACAAGTAGCCGCGGCGGCGGTGCTGTCAGGGAAAGGTTCATGTGAGTTAATGCTGCATGAACTCACATGCACTTTACCACGCCTGTGTGCTGAACAGCTCAGCTACATCTCTGGTAGAGCTTCTGTACCAGAGATGTAGCTGAGCTAAAGAAGAAAAGCTGATTGGACTACGTCGGACTGAAGAATTTTTTTTTAATAAAGATGGAGTCTAAATGTTGTTTTGTTATTTTTTCTAATAAAGAAATTTTTCTATGTGTTGTGTTTTTTTTTTTTTTTTTTAAACTTTACTAGAAATTCATGGCGGTCATGTCTAATATTGGCGTTACCCCATGAATTTTGGGCTTAGGGCCAGCTGATAACACAAAGCAGACAAGATTAGTCAAGCGCAGCACAGTGCGCACCCATTATAAGTATAGGCACTTGCGGTGCCTGCGCACAGATGGTGGTTCCCCTCTGCAGAACGCTGTGGAGGGGAACGCAAATGTGAAGGCAGCCTTAGTGGCCATCTGATCCTGCACTGCATGATGTATTATTATTAATCATATATTCTCTCATATTGACCAATTGTTAGTCGATCAATACATCACATCATCATGAGAAATGCGTATAGTGCTTACTGCACCCACCCCGTGTATATACTGCACCCTGTATCTAGTACCTGTGTATACTGCACCCTGTATATACTGCACCCTGCATGTAATACTTGCGTATACTGTACCCTTTAAATATACTGCACCCTGTATATGGTACCTGGGTATACTGCACCCTGTTTCTACACCATCCTGTATATAGTGCCTGTATATTATACTGTGGTGCAGTATATACATGGTGTAGTATGTATACACAGTGTATAGTACCTGTGTATATTGCACCCAATATAAACTTCACCATGTATATAGGACTTGTGTATACTGCTCCCTGTATATACTGCACCCTGTATATAGTAGTTTTGTACACTGCATCTGGTATATACTGCAACCGGCGCTCCCTATACACAGAGTGATGACTGAAATTTTATTAAATTTATTATTATTATTATTATTATTATTATATATATATTTATTTAAGTTAATTTCCTCTCAGCATCAGAGCTCTTAGAGCAGGTTCCTCATCATGGTGTCAATGTCAAATCACTATTAACCTGCAGATTAACCACATATATGCAGTTTACCAGCTTTTGGGGACATGCTACCGTAGGTTTCCTTTAAGTCATATTGTTATTATGGAGTGTAACTTTATGGCTGATATGATATTGAGCTTTATTTTCAGCCGAGCTGCTACTTTTATAATTTAATTTTGTTTTTTTTTCTATGGTGGTAGTTGTTTGTAGTTTATAAAAAAAATATGGAAAGTGGAAAATCAAAAAGGGGTAAAGGAGGTGCTCAGAAAGTTCGTGAGAAAAGGATGAAAGAGCTTGATTTAGCTGGAAAGGATCCAAAACAAATGAGACTGGCTTTTACTGTGGTATGTAAAAAGTTAATTGATCAGATCAGGGTTGCCAACTTTATATAAATTCTTAGACAGTCCATAAAAACAGCGCCCCTCTTGTGTGTCCTGTCATTTGAAGCTTGATGACCTTTCGTAGGTTATTGTGATTTAACTAATTACAGTAAATGTTGCTAATGTCTTCAATAATATAAAAGCTGTACAAAGAAAGGCTGGCTTCACACTGCCATTTGTGAGCGCAGCGCAACGAATGCAGCCAAACGCTTGCGCACATGTGTTCCTATGTTTAACATGGGAACGCATGTGCCTGCGTTTGGCTGCGTTCGTTTGCGTTTGTGTTCGGATGCCCATAATTTGTGCACCCTCTGAGCGCACTCCGAACGCAGCATGTTGCATTTTTTGTGTATTCACGGGCGCTTGTTTTATCTGCAAGCGCCCGCAAGCGCACAAACCATGCATTCAAGTCAATGGATCTGCAGTGTTCTCCGCATGACAGCGCAGGAGAATGCTGCGGATCTCATTGAAATCTCTCCCGCTGCCCTCTGGTGATCAGCGGCGGCCACCGGGAGATCAGCTTCAGCCTCCACTGATCTCCCGCCGGTGTCTGCGGGGAGATACAGCTGATCTGACAGCTGTTTAAATCTCCCGCTCTGACACCGGATAGGGTGATGTCGGCGCGGGAGATTTGAAGCAGCGATCAGCTGTTTCTTATCTCCCACGCTGATATCACCCTATCCGGTGTCAGAGCGGGAGATTTAAACAGCTGTCAGATCAGCTGTATCTCCCCACTGACACTGGCGGGAGATCAGCTGTGCCGGGAGGAGGAGATCTCTGCCGCTGATCTCCTCCTCCCGGCCGCCCCCAGAGACAGCTGATTTGCTGGCGGGATGCATGCTAATGTGAACGCATGCGGGGATTCTCCGCTGTGTTCACATCAGTATGGACTGCATTTGCACTGCGTTTGTGTCTGCATGCCCTGCGCATACAGACACAAACGCCATTGTGAAGCCAGCCAAATAACTTACAGTCTTTATTCATTACGCTTTTCAATTTGTCGTCCCAAAAAAATGTCTGGCCGTGACCTTATATTGTACAGATAGATAATAACTAAATAAAATTGGCAACCCTGATTTCGTTTCAGCTGGTTCTATGACATGTATCTACGTCCTTTTGTGAGAGTGGCATTTAAACAGCAAGTGAAAAATGGCAAGTTACATCATCTTTGTTAACATTTCGAACAGCATGTAAATTGATTATTATAAAATTCTATCACGCAAAAATGAAAAAACCGTGACAATGGAAAGAATTGGTTCTAAAACAAGTGACAGTTACATGCCAATTCGTAACACTAAAGATGGTTGCATAATGCCAGATTCAAAAATGGCAGCAGGTCATCATGGGACTGTATGCATTCACTCTTACTTAGTTATAAAATAAATACTTGTTTACTTTAGGGCCTGTCACACTTGTCAATGTCGCCCGTGATATCGCTCATGCGTCACAAATTATTAATCGCCTGAGCGATGTGGAATTATCGTGGGTAAGATGTCACACGCGTCAATATGACCCAGCGATGCGGTGATGTCGCCATCTTGCGAGCGATTTTATTTAGTCGCTCATACGTTGTCAAACTAGAAAATACGTTGCTGAGTTTAGTGTCCCACGCAGCGATGCACAAGGTCTACTGAGCGATGAGCGACAGGTTTTACATCTGGCAGTGAAACTTGCAATCAGCGACATATCGCTTGGTCACACGCTTCAATGTCGCTCCTGCGTCACTTTTACGTCGCTTGAGCGACTGAAAATCCGTGACGTATGAGCGACATTGACAGCGATATCGACGCGTGTGACATCCCCTTTTGTGTTTCTTGAAATTGTGGCTGAAAAGGTTTAAAAGGTAACACTAACAATAATATACAAACATTTTTTAAATATTAGGGTATGTGCACATCAGTCGTTTTGTGGGCTGCTTTTGGACGTTTTCCGTCGGCGTTTTCCGCTCAGTTTTATGTTAATTTATGTTAATCCTATCCTCCGGTTGGTTCCCGGTCGGTCTGCAGAAATGCACCCTTATACAGGCTTTAGTGCTTACAGTCATTGGGGTACAGGTGCTGAGACATTCGCCGATTAGCCAAAAGACTACTCTGAAATGCTGAGGTCCTGGAAGAGCCAAGTGCATAGAGCATTGTATGTCCTTAATAGTAAGTCTTATTGGACAATATACCTCGCTGGGATGACATACATTTTAGAGTCTTCTACAGTAACCATAAGTGTGCTGTCACAGTGCCGTATAAATTGGATTAAAATCTGACCACAATATACAGATTAGCCTGCAATTTTCCCAAGCAGAGCCTGGCAGATACATATGCAGCTGTTGTGCTTGGCTCAAGAAAGCTGCGGGCAATGGTAACATTGTGGGCAAATTTCAGTGCGACTATGTCGCATGCTTTAACATAATTGCAATGTTAAAGAAATTACAGATATAATGCTAGTGATTGTAAGAGTGAACGTACAGCACCCGATGTTTGCATGCTGTTTGAGTTTGATTGCACGGATTTTCTTGAGCATGTGACGTTCATTTGGTTTGTGCACGAATATCTTTAAGCCGCACTAACACCTGAATGTATGATCATTCTTATTAACCACTAAAAATGGTTCAGCTTTTGGCAATATGAGGACCAATCTAATGTCACCATGTCCATATTGCGTTAAAAATGTACACTTTTTGAATTTTTAATACAATGCACTTGTCAGATCCCAAGGCTACTAACAGGCCAGTCCTGTATTGGTTTAGGTGGTAATGCGGTATTAAAGCATTAGAAACTAAAGACCTTTGGTTTCAATAACATAAATCTTATTTTAGGGAACTGACGAAACCCAAAAAAGTAATACTGAGGACATTTTGACTGATCCAAGTGAACTTTCAAGCTCTCCAAAAATGTTACCTATGGAGGAAGGAGATTTGGACGCTACTCTTAGTGATATGGAAATTTTTCCAGAAAGCAGCTCACAACAGAGCTTTCAAGCACAATCACGCAGTACTTTCCAGGAAGAACAAATGAACCTTCCAGAGCAAGAGGTCACCATGATCTCAGAAAGCCATGACTTGGATGTAGTCAAATCTACCAGCCTTTCATTTGTGCTATCTTCAACAAGTTCTCTCGCAGAAAAAATTGCATTTGTTGATCAACATCCTTATCAACCTACTACCTTAGATTGCGACCACATCCCATTTAAGGAGGCAGATTTATATTATCGGAGGAAACTAAATGGAGATCATGTTGTGCGCTCTTGGCTAACCGTGAAGGTGATAAATCGAAAAATCGAAGCATTTTTCTGTAGCATATGCATTGCCTTTTCAAAAGCAGTTTCACCCTTTATTGATGGCTTTACAAATTTTAGACACTGCTACCAAGCTGCTGCAAAGCATGAACTGTCAAACACTCATTGTGATGCTGCTAATGCATATCTCATTGCAAAGAAAAGCAAATCCATCGACATATTAATAAACACAGAACAAGCTTCTAAACGAAAGAAGGAAGTACTTCAGAACATCGAAGTCATGAAACGTATTTTTGATGTGGTAAAACTATTAGGGAAGCAAGGCTTGCCATTTCGTGCCCATGGGACCAACGAGTCACTTTACAACCTTAACAACAGTGAAATTAACCATGGCAATTTTTTGGAAATGATCTTACTTTTATCCCATTATGATATGCCATTACAAATTCACCTGGAAAAATGTATTCAAGAGAGTGAAAAAAGAAAAACACGTTTAGAAAAAAGAGGAAAAACTGGGAAAATGTCAGGTGGCCGTGGAAGTTTAGTGACTTTTTTATCAAACAAGACCGTTAATAAAGTTGTTATGGCAGTGGTTCATTGTGTAAAGAAAGGCATAGTTTCTGGTATTGGTGCGAAGAGATTTAGCATCCAAGTTGATTCCACTCAAGATGCAGGGATTGTAGATCAAGCAACAGTTGTTATTAGGTATGTAAAAGATGAAGAGATTCAGGAATGACTCATTTCTGTTCTTCCAGTTAAGGATGCATCTGGTCGAGGATTTCATGAACTGTTAATGGCTAATTTCAAAGTACTTGGACTTGACTACCATAAGATTGCTGGAGAATCATTTGATGGTGCAGCAAACATGCGAAGTTCATATGTAGGCTTACGTGCACAGATTGCTAAAGAAGTGCCCAACTCTGTCTACATCTGGTGCTACAGTCACATCCTTAATCTATGTATCTCTGATTGTTGTGAGGTCCTTGAGGCAAAAAACCTTTTTGGGCTGTTAAATCGCATTGCATCCTTTATTGGAGATTCCCACAAGCGAATGAACATTTGGGGAGAACAACTGGAAAAACGCAATGGTCATGAAAAAGTTTTAAGATTACAGAAAATTGGAGAAACAAGATGGTGGGCAAAGGAGAAGGCTCTTAATTGGCTATTTGGGGAGAAGCAATCTCTTTATCTGGATGCCATTGAGGTTTTATTTTTAATCTCACAAATGCACAACTGTGATTCAAGAACTGCATCTGAAGCTACCTCTCTGTATGAAAAGCTGTGTGAGTTCAAGACCATTTTAACAGCAAACGTGTTTCTTCCAATTTTTGATGTTATTGGCCCTGTTTCAAAATATTTGCAGACAAGTGGCCTTGACTTTATGGTAGCATGGACAATGATCGAAAATGCAATTGACCAGCTTAAAAAGATTACATTTGAACATATTAAAGAAACTGCTACACAGTTTGCATTAAAAATGAATGATCTAATATCGAGTCATGATAATATTTCATTCTTGGAGATTGAAACAGAGATTCAAGTGAAGAGGACTGGCAGAAAGAAAAGAATGGCAGGTGAAAGCTCAGTTGATGAACGTCCAGCTGATGAAACACAACGTTATCGTGTGGAAGTTTACAGGCCAATTTTTGATCAAATTTTGACCAGCCTCACTGAAAGATTTTCAGAAAATAAACAGCTGATAATTGATACACAATTTTTGCATCCTAAATTTTTTGAAAATATTCGAAATGACCCCAACCAACTCAAGAATGGCACCCTAACAAGAATCTCAGAACTATCAAAAGTTCATGAAGAAGCTCTTATTAGTGAACTGAGAAGTTTTGCAAACCTCTTTCCTAAGTTGATGGTACACTTGGATGAGCCAGAAAACACAACTGCAGCTACTGAAGAAGATGGAGGAGATAGAGATGAATGGGGTGTATCTGCAGATGCAGACGTGGTCAAAAGTAAATGCAAGTCATGTAAAAATTGCTTCCTCTGCTGTCACCGATTACTCTTGAAGTACAATCTCTATTCAGCTGCCTATGAGAATCTGTCTGTGGCATATGAGTACTTACTGACTCTATCTTTCACACAAGTTGCATGTGAACGAGCATTCAGCAAGCTCAAACTCATAAAGACAAGACTGCGGGTTACAATGGGACAAGACCTGCTGGAAGCCTTTATGATCATGTCCGTGGAGCGAGATCTTTTGGAACTAGTTCAATTTCAAGATGTACTGGAAATTGTTTGTGAAAGTTCACCTCTGATGAGATCTTTACTTACTGCATGATAATTCTCAGTGTTTAAAGCACCACTCTAGCAATTTGTTTTTCTTCAGTGCTGGAATGGTTCTTCAAATCTAAGTCTCCTGCCCCCTGCTTTATACTTCCCCTCCACCATCTTAATCTATTTCCAGTGTTGTTCCCATTGGGCTTCTTTGTGACCTTCTGTCAGCTCCAGTGTTTCATGGAGTGTATCAGAGAGGTCACAACTCAAAACATTTCTGACAGCCTCACTACTGACTCTCGGAGATACATTGGGAGCTTGTGATGTAACTTCTGACTTCTTGCCAGTCAGAAGTTTTGGACACACAATGGCGCCATGGAGTGGCGCACTGCTGAAAAAGAATGGAGCCACTACAGGGTGAGAATAAGACAGGAGACAGGGGGCTTACATTTAAAGTGCTACTCCATAGCTGACAAAAAAAACTGTGTATGTTTAAATAAATATTTTGCCTTAAGCGCATAAGCGCATTTATAGTTTATTTGATATGAGTGATTTCATTGTGATATTGATACATATCATTGTTGCTGTATAGTTATTTCCATTATTTAAGATTTTGTACTAATAAAGTATGGTTCATTTCGTTAAACACTACTAACAGAGCCTTTTTTACATCGATAAGCATCTATAGCTCCTCAAACATTTTTGTTAAATGGGTCGTTAGAAGGTATACCGCTGTTGAACATATGTGTCGGTGCTGGTAGCATCCAACACCTCCTGCTCCTTGCCCGCAGTAGCAAACCCCCCCCCCCCCCCCCCCCCCGCTCCTCACTTCGCCTCAGGCGGCAGAGGGGCTGGTGGCCCGTCACAATGGGCCTCTGAACTGTGCTTGCCACCCAGGCTGAAATCTGCCAGCCAGCCCCTGCTCATAACTCTCCATATAGTGCAGCCTTATATCTCTCTATAGAGTGCAGCCTCACAACTCTCCATATAGTGCAGCCTCATATAGTGCAGCCTCATAATTCTCCATATAGTACAGCCTCATAGCCTCTCCATATAGTATCATGCACCCCACCCTCCTCCTTCCATAGTCCTCTTGCCACCTTGCATTCACTTATTAAAAAAAATCTCTACTTACCTCTCCTGGTTCCCTCGCTGCTCCATTCTCCCAAAAACTGAAGAGAACACTCAGGAGGAGCAGGTGCGAGGAGGCGGCACCAGCCTGCTAAATGCGTTCCACAGTGGCACGCAGATGGACAGCAGGCAGTACTAAGAGGAAGCGAGGGGAGGGGTGGCAGCAGTAGGAAATGGGAGGCTCCCCTCTCCGCTCCTCCTCTTCTCTCCTCTCCCTGACACATGGGCCCCATAGCTGCGTGCAGTGCAGTTTTCGCGCTGCCACACAGTGCTGCATGTCTGTGTGAAGCGGGTGCCGGGCGCAGAGATCGGGCCTCATTGGGGATGGAGGGTGACATGGGCCGCTGTATGTCTGAGCGCCGTAGTAGCCGTGACCCCTGCGACCGCTACGCCCCTGTGTATGAGTCTCGGATCATTCACCTGGGATGGTCTCCCCCTCTATGGACGGGAGCAGTGGAGCTACATAGAAAAACACAACACTGACAGTATCCCGTCCAAAGAGGCAGGGGTGGTACCGGGTGAATAATCAGAGACTTGTGCGAGTGACTCAGACAGTGTGTTTCCAGCCTTAAAGTGAATGGGCAGAAAACTGGAACCTGGAAGGATCAGGTTTTTTTTTTTTCCTGAAATACTTGATCCTGAAAAAACATAAAGTGTGAAAGCAGCTAAGCTGGCTTTAGGATAAATATGCAGATACTCAAAATCTGCAACAAAAAGCATCAACCCAGGCAGTGTGTGCACAGGGCTGTAGATGTGGCAGAGCTGATATTGCTGGTGTCATCAGCCCCCACACAATAATCCATGAGACAACTGCTGCTCTGCTCCATAAGGGTGCTCGCTGAACTGTATTATCTCCCTACTTTTTAATACCGGGGCATATGTCTCACCTGAGTATCCTCATCCGAGGCGATAACTTTTCCCGACACTTTCTGGAAACGGTCCTCAGGGAATTCTGAATTATCTCTGAGCAAAACCATACAAGATTTTCCTGGAGAACAATGAACAGCGATTAAAGGGTTTAGCATGATGCGGGATAGTGGCCGCGACACGTTACATGAAGCCGTACACCTTCACAGGCCATATGATGCTGTTCACTGGCCAGGACCAGATATGGCCAAATTCATTGAGGGAGACCACAAGTTCTATCTATAAAAACATACAACCATAGAAACTACATACAGTACATGAGATAGCATACACGTAACGGCTCAGAGCATCTCCATCAACAGTCTCACAATCCTTCCATCTGACCTGTTACTGTCCTCACCAGTCCTGCTCGATTCACCTCCACCCAGCTCAGCATCACAGAACAATCCATGAAAGTCATTCTTTCCTCCCATAGTTCCATGTCTTGTTCCCCTTGTAAAGGAACTGTATTTCCAATATGGCCAAAATTTAGCTTCAAGCTTAGGGATCTCCCGTCAGGGAACTCACTTTGTTTCATGTATTGTTCTGTCCTGTCCTGTTACCTATAAGAGTTGCAAACTGCCTAGGGCCTCGCTGCTGAGCAAATTACTTAAGGACCTGTCTCGTTTCTTCAGTCAGTCTGCTGATCAATCTCAACTATATCCCTCTGTGTCTCAGTCACCTCTCTGCACTCCGGATCACGCTATCCTCTGTACTGTCTCCCTTACTTCAAAACTACATGTAGACTGTTCAGACCTTAGGTCTGCCTCTGTCACAGGCTGGGCCCTATCTGACATTGTAACAAGAAACAGTCACTGTCCCTGCACTCAAGCCACTCCCATGCTGGGCTAGTCCCAAACATTAACTGTTTCTTGCCCTACTGATGGCAACATACCATCTATCACCAGCTACACGTTTTACAATACATACCATAACAATAACGAAAAACATAATGCACATTGCACATCACACTTCACATTACATATTGTAACAACAATATTGTTGTCTTCAAGGGGGAATGCAGCTGAATGTTTCTTTTTCGACATCTTATATGACGACAGCAGGAGGTTTACTTTCTCCTGTTTCCTATGAGCAGGGCCAGGGGCGGAACTACCGTGGTGCAGCTGGTGCAGCTGCACCAGGGCCCCGTCCAGCTAGGGGGCCCCTGAGGCTCCAGCGGTAGTTCCGTTCCCTTGTCACACAGAAGGGGATGGTAGGATGGCAGTAGCATGCTAGTACTGTCTGCACTCTGCAGCATTTTAATTTGTGGCCCGGGGGGGAAGGGGGGTCGGGTGTCAGCATCGCTGCACTGCTCGGGCATCATTGAGTCGGGTGTCAGCAGCGCTGCACACCCACGGCACTGTCTGGAGTCTGGGGTCTGCTGCGCCGCGCTCCCTCGGCTCTTTTCTTACATTGAGTCCCGGGGGGAAGTGCTGCCTGAATCTGATAGTACTAGTAGCCAGAACGCTGCGGGGCAGTGCGGGCTGTATACTATCAGTAAGAAGGGGGGGTTGCTGTTGGAGCAGCAGGCAGCAGCATTTCATTGAGGCAGAGGGGGCTGGGAGGGTCGGCGCTGCCTCACTTCCGGCTCTTCCGTGGAGGCAGGCAGTACACCCTGACCCTCTCCAGAAGACAATGAGACCTGAGCAGACCCGGTGAGCAAGCTGACTGAGGATACTGAGGGCTCCAGGTAAGAGCCCCGGAGCATTGCTTTGGTCTGTTGGGGAGGGAAACAGCACTGCAGTGCACAGTGCACACCAACATGATTTGAGGGGGGGGGGCAGGATTTGGATGCCTCAAGGAAGGGACGTTCCTGGGGCCCCAAGGACCCCCCCTTCAGAAGGGGATGGGGGTCATGGGGGCCCCAGGACCCCCCTTCCTTGATGCAGATGATCTCCCCAAGCTTGGGGATAAGCTTGGATGCATCAAGGAAGGGGGTGTCCTGAGGCCCCAGGCCCCCCCCCTTCAGAAGGGGGTCCTGGGGGAGAAGCTCGGCTGCATCAAGGAAGGGGGGGCCCCTAGGACTCGTAGGGGCCCCCTCCTTCCTTAATGCAGCCGAGCTTCTCCCCCAGGACCTCTCCTAGGGCCCCCCTTCCTTGATGCAGCCGAGCTTCTCCCCCAGCTAGGGGGATAAGCTTGGATGCATCAAGTAAGGGGGGTCCTGGTCCTATGCCCCCAGGAGCTGCCCTTCGGAAGGTGGGTCCTGGGGGAGAAGCTCGGGGTCCCTTCCGTGATGCAGCCGAGCTTCTCCCCCAGGCATATAGGGGGAGAAGAAGCACTATAAAGAAAGTGAGCCGCCGCCAGCAGCCACCATGGCCAGCACCAGCCACCCAGCTGCACATCTCGCCACCAGCAGCCGCCATGCCCAGTACCAGACACCGCCACCGGACCGCTCCCAGAAGCCCAGCCAGGCACAGGGGGAGCTCCAACACCCACCATGGAGCCCCCATCTGACCCTATGCTCCTCCACCATTAACCCCCTCCATCCTGCGCTGACCACCTCATTCCCGGTTCAAGCTTCCATCAACGATGGGTGGGACCGGGTGAGACCGGAAGGGGGTGTGTAGGTGTGTGTTTGTGTGTGTAGGTGTGTGTGTGTGTCCACTTAGCCGCCCCCGCTTCTCGCCGCCGTACTGATCCTCGCCCTCCGATGCGATAGCATCAGGCACACATCTACTATATATATCCTCCTTGAGGCTGTCTTGGGCTATATATGTTATACCAGGCTATGCTGGGCTGTATATATTAACTGGAGGCTGTTTTTGGGCTGTATATATTACTTGGAGGCTATGCTAGTCTGTATATATTACCTGGAGGCTGTGCTGGGCTGTAGTGTATATGTTACCTGGCGGCTGTGCTGGGCTGTGTATATTACCTGGAGGCTGTGCTGGACTGTATATATTACCTGGCGGCTGTGCTGGGCTGTATATATTACCTGGCGGCTGTGCTGGGCTGTATATATTACCTCGAGACTGTGATGGACTTTATATATAGGCTCTGATGGACTGTATAATTACTTGGAGGCTGTGGTGGACTGTTTATATTACCTGTAGGCTGTGGTGGACTGTATATATTAACTGGACGCTATGCTGAGTTGTGTATGTAAGGCCCCTTTCACATCAGCGTTTATTTGAAATCGCGGCAGATGCGGTGAAAAAAAAACGCAACTGCCGCGATTACCGCATAACAGCCGCATTTGTGGTTCACCTGCGGCAAGCCCCATGCAATGTCTCTATGGGGCTTGCGGCAGGTGCAGCAAGTGCGGTACAGTTGTTGTTTCGGCACTTACGGCAGATGCGGCCACGAAAAAAACGCGGTCAGCCACGGTTTTCTCGCGGCCGCATCTGCCGCAAGTGCCGAAACCGCACTTGCCGCACCTGCCGCACACCGCAAGCCCCATAGAAATTGCATTGGGCTTTCCGCAAGTGAACCGCAAGTGCGGCCGTTATGCGGTAATCACGGCAGTTGCGTTTTTTTCACCGCAAACGGCGAGTACCGCTGATGTGAAAGCAGCCTAGGCCTTACAACTAACAGGCAGGTAGTTTCTAAATACCTGCCAGTTCAGCCAATATCTAGATCTGCTCAGAGTGGTCAGTGACTGCTCCTGTGGCTTTGTCTGACATCACATCAACATTACAGCTGTTTCTTTTCCGCTCTGCTTTGTTGATGGGGTGTGACTGCTGATGTCATGCTGATTAACAGACAGGACCCCACTACATAACTGTGTGGAGACAGCTGTTCATCAGCATGATGTTATCAGTCACTCCCCTTCAACAGAGCAGCCTATAAGATTTAAGGCCTTTTCACACCAGTGTTTAGCTGATGTTTGCGGCAAATCCAGCAGGTGGTGCCGCATCTGCCGGATTGGCCACAACGGCTGACTTGTGGCCCCGATGCAGCAAGCTCCATGCATTGTGTATGGGGCTTGCGGTTCTGGCAAATGCGGCATTTGCAGCCGCGAAAAAAAAAATGCTGCAAGCATGGGGCTTGCCACATCCAGACCACAAGTCGGCCGTTATGCGGCACCACCTGCTGGATCGGCCATAAACATCAGCTTGCCGCTTATGTGAAAGGGGCCTAAGAGCTGTCTATTGACATGAAGCAGCAGAGTCACTGGCTAGAGAGGTTTGTGACAGACCTATGCAAGTGGTAGGTAGAACGGGTAGGTAGGTAACTACTATCTTCCTATTAGTTTTTAGGATCGTATTAAAAAAATTAAGCAACTTTACTATTTAGATTTGATAGTTGCGTTGTAAATAAATATTACAATCTATATGTTTACGTTACTTTGTCGCCACTATGAGGGGCGGGGGGGGGGGGGCCCCCGAAAAATTTCTTGCACCAGGGCCCACTACAGTCTGGGTCCGCCCCTGAGCAGGGCCCACCGCTGTGTTTGTTCCCCCCTGGTGGTTCCCCAGTCTGCTGTTGTGTGTAGTGCGCAGGACACCGTTGGTCCATGCGTCACTGTCACGTACCGTGTCCAGACACCCCCAAGTCCACGCTGTGACACATACTTTCTGTCTGTGCACCCTTTCCGTATTAGTCTCAGGTGTTTTTATCCTTTATTTAGCAGGTTCCTACTCGCCTATACAAAAGGAGGTCTTTTTTACCCAGAGAGGGGCATGAACTTTAGTGTAGGTTCCCAGTAAAAAGATACTCAGTGATGGAACTTGAATCTCATGGGCTCCGTTGCAAATGCTCCAGCAGGGTCCCCAATTATTGCAAATGTTTAATAGCAATAGTATTTTTCTATAGGCCAAGGGAACTATTGCGCCCCCTAGGCTCCAGAGCCCGGATGTGATTGCAACCTCCGCACCTGTTGTAATTGCGCCCTTGTTTTTGGTGCACTTTCCAGCTCCATTTTTTTGCAAGAAAAATCACCAGAGCATCATCCATTTGTGCTGCTTTTTTGCTCTGTTTTCCGGGAACACAGACAGACAGATACAAAGAGACTTACCCTCCCCGGCAACCCCACAGTGAGCCCCGGCAAAATCTTCCTCCCGGGCACCATCAGGACCTGTGGGCAGTACAAGTACTGACAGGACCTTGGTCATGTGACTCTCAGGGTGCGTCACATGGGCAGGTCCTGTTAGTGCCGTACCCGCAGGTGCTGCCGGTGCCCGGGAGGAAGACTTTGCGGTGGCTCACTGTGGGATTGCCGGTGAGGGTAAGTAATTGGATGTTGGTGGTGCAGAAAGTGCAGCAGAAAAACACAGCAATAATAGACGCTCATTATTTTCTGGATGCGCTTTCTGCACCACTAATGCAGCATCTGCACAGCAAATAGAAAATCCGATTCACTTTGCTGCAGATGCAGCGGATGATCCGGATTACGATTTCAGACAACTCATTGCAATATTCGGGTGGAAACATACTATGCGAGATGCATGCAAGATACTCACACGAGTCTCGCATGATTCAGCCAGAACGGTCGCCGGCTCCCTGGACAGGAGCATGTCAGCTGCATGTGTCTCTATGCAGCTCCATGCTCCCGTCCAAAAAGGGAAGGCCATTCTGACCAGGGTGAGTCATGCGAGTGTCTCACATAGTGGGTTTCCACCCTTAGACAAACACTAGAACACAAACCTTTTGCATAACCAGCTAGGAGTTGTGCCATAGTTACTAAGATAACTCCCTATGTCTAACCTGTGTGATGTTGTATTTGCTATTGAAAAGTGAATCTATGGGGTTAAAGGGAACCAACCACCAGGATTTAACCACCTGTAAATCAGTGCAGCAGGTGATTGATGTGTGCAGCATGACATCACTATTGGGGCTTTTTTTTTTATTCCTCCCCTGTGGGTTTGTCTTTCTGCTGTAAGCTGAAGCCTGGATGAGAGAGAGGGGGTTCCGCTTACAGCAGACTGCCATGCCCACAGGGGAGGAATAAAATAACCCAACAAATAATGATGTCACGCTGCACACATCAATCACCTGCTGCACTGATTTACAGATGGTTAATTCCTGATGGTTGGCTCCCTTTAAGTGTCCAGGATGAGAGTTATCTCTGATCTGGGCTGTTGCAGCAGGAGCTCAGCTGTCAGTATCTGTGGCGTTCCTGTGGCGCTGGCATAGTCCTAGTGTTCTCACCATTTTACTTTCATCTCCAAGAAGGTAATGACTTTCCCTGTCCGGAGCAGTTTGGGCACGTTATCTTGCCCCTGGCACAACACGTAAAGCATCTGTAGAAAGAGAAAGCTGGCGTTAGGGCAATGTTACAGGTGACGGAACATACATCATCCACTTTATTTGTAGGGGAAATGGTTCTGCCCCACCAAAGTGTGCAACATGGGAAAACTGCCCTGCCCAGCTCACAAACAGGCTAAAATATAGTGGAAATACGTAGACTGAGCTACAATGTGAAGCACCAGAGACAGAGCCTATAACAAGGCAGCAGGTAGAATTGTGACCATCATCTACTGTAATATTTACCTTGTGGTGTCCGTCATCCACTTCCGCCGTAATCGTGTCCTCCTATCACGGGATTGGCCAGCACTGCTTCAACTGGCCATATTAGAACACCCAAGTGATGGCAGTACAAATATGGCGTGTGCTAGCATTCCGCCGTCACCAGATACTCGCCGCTCACACCGCCCGGTCTCCACCAACCCATCACCGCAGCCCACCCGCCGCATACACAACAGAAGGAGACCCTCCAGGACCTGTAGTGATATCACGGTCATGGGTGGAGTCACAGATCACATGACCGTGACATCACCAAAGGTCCTTTAGCAGATACTGAGTGTGGGAACACAGAGAGCAGGTAGAATTGTGACCATCATCTACTGTAATATTTACCTTGTGGTGTCCGTCATCCACTTCCGCCGTAATCGTGTCCTCCTATCACGGGATTGGCCAGCACTGCTTCAACTGGCCATATTTGAACACCCAAGTGATGGCAGTACAAATATGGCGTGTGCTAGCATTCCGCCGTCACCAGATACTCGCCGCTCACACCGCCCGGTCCCCGCCAACCCATCACCGCAGCCCACCCGCCGCATACACAACAGAAGGAGACCCTCCAGGACCTGTAGTGATATCACGGTCATGGGTGGAGTCACAGATCACATGACCGTGACATCACCAAAGGTCCTTTAGCAGATACTGAGTGTGGGAACACAGAGAGCAGGTAGAAACAATGGCTTGCCCGGTCTCCATAAGGTCCCCTCCCCTGGACCAGCAGAGAGAGTGTGCACGGGGGAGGGCAGAGAGAGTGTACTGGGGAGTATATAGTAGTGAGGACATCAGAATGTATGGGCTCCTGGTGGTACAGTGCCTTGTGAAAGTATTCGGCCCCCTTGAACTTTTCAGCCTTCCACCACATTTCAGTGCTCTTGTATCCAAATCCGGCTTTAAACTTCACCACAACAGTATCTCAGACCTGCCTGGTGTGTTCCTTGGTCTTCCTGATGCTCTCTGTACTTGATACAGACCCCTGAGCCTATCACAGAGCAGGTACATTTATACGGAGACTTGATCACACACAGGTGGATTCTATTTATCATTACCAGTCATTCAGGACAACATTGGATCATTCAGAGATCCGCACTGACCTTCTGGAGGGAGTTTGCTGCACTGAGAGAAAAAGGGGATGAATAATATCACACGCCCCACGCCTCAGTTTATTTATTAAAAAAGTTTAAAATATCCAATACATTTGGATCCACTTCACGATTGTGTCCCGATTATTGTTGATTCTTCACAAAAATATTAGAATTTATATCTTTATGTCTGAAGCCTGAAATGTGGCAAAAGGTTGAAAAGTTCAAGGGGGACAAATACTTTCACAATGCTCTGTATATATACATAGGGGGCTGAATACTTTCACAAGGCACTGTATATAGGGGGCTGAATACTTTCACAAGGCACTGTATATAGGGGGCTGAATACTTTCACAAGGCACTGTATATAGGGGGCGGAATACTTTCACAAGGCACTGTATATAGGGTCTGAATACTTTCACAAGGCACTGTATATAGGGGGCGGAATACTTTCACAAGGCACTGTATATAGGGGGCTGAATACTTTCACAAGGCACTGTATATAGGGGGCTGAATACTTTCACAAGGCGCTGTATATAGGGGGCTGAATACTTTCACAAGGCACTGTATATAGGGGGCTGAATACTTTCACAAGGCACTGTATATAGGGGGCCGAATACTTTCACAAGGCGCTGTATATAGGGGCTGAATACTTTCACAAGGCACTGTATATAGGGGCTGAATACTTTCACAAGGTACTGTATATAGGGGCTGAATACTTTCACAAGGCACTGTATATAGGGGGCGGAATACTTTCACAAGGCACTGTATATAGGGGGCTGAATACTTTCACAAGGCACTGTATATAGGGGGCTGAATACTTTCACATGGCACTGTATATACATAAAGGGCTGAATACTTTCACAAAGCACTGTATATAGGGGGCTGAATACTTTCACAAGGCACTGTATATAGGGGGCTGAATACTTTCACAAGGCACTGTATATAGGGGGCTGAATACTTTCACAAGGCACTGTATATAGGGGGCTGAATACTTTCACAAGGCACTGTATATACATAAGGGGCTGAATACTTTCACAAGGCACTGTATATACATAGGGGGCTGAATACTTTCACAAGGCACTGTATATAGGGGGCTGAATACTTTCACATGGCACTGTATATACATAAGGGGCTGAATACTTTCACAAGGCACTGTATATAGGGGGCTGAATACTTTCACAAGGCACTGTATATAGGGGGCTGAATACTTTCACAAGGCGCTGTATATAGGGGGCTGAATACTTTCACAAGGCACTGTATATAGGGTCTGAATACTTTCACAAGGCACTGTATATAGGGGGCGGAATACTTTCACAAGGCACTGTATATAGGGGGCTGAATACTTTCACAAGGCACTGTATATAGGGGCTGAATACTTTCACATGGCACTGTATATACATAAAGGGCTGAATACTTTCACAAAGCACTGTATATAGGGGGCTGAATACTTTCACAAGGCACTGTATATAGGGGGCTGAATACTTTCACAAGGCACTGTATATAGGGGGCTGAATACTTTCACAAGGCACTGTATATACATAAGGGGCTGAATACTTTCACAAGGCACTGTATATACATAGGGGGCTGAATACTTTCACAAGGCACTGTATATAGGGGGCTGAATACTTTCACATGGCACTGTATATACATAAGGGGCTGAATACTTTCACAAGGCACTGTATATAGGGGGCTGAATACTTTCACAAGGCACTGTATATAGGGGGCTGAATACTTTCACAAGGCGCTGTATATAGGGGGCTGAATACTTTCACAAGGCACTGTATATACATAAGGGGCTGAATACTTTCACAAGGCACTGTATATAGGGGCTGAATACTTTCACAAGGCACTGTATATAGGGGCTGAATACTTTCACAAGGCGCTGTATATAGGGGGCTGAATACTTTCACAAGGCACTGTATGTAGGGGCTGAATACTTTCACATGGCACTGTATATACATAGGGGCTGAATACTTTCACAAGGCACTGTATATAGGGGGCTGAATACTTTCACAAGGCACTGTATATAGGGGGCTGAATACTTTCACAAGGCACTGTATATAGGGGCTGAATACTTTCACAAGGCGCTGTATATAGGGGGCTGAATACTTTCACAAGGCACTGTATATAGGGGACTGAATACTTTCACAAGGCACTGTATATAGGGGCTGAATACTTTCACAAGGCGCTGTATATAGGGGGCTGAATACTTTCACAAGGCACTGTATATAGGGGGCTGAATACTTTCACAAGGCACTGTATATAGGGGCTGAATACTTTCACATGGCACTGTATATAGGGGCTGAATACTTTCACAAGGCACTGTATATACATAGGGGGCTGAATACTTTCACAAGGCACTGTATAATAAGGGGCTGAATACTTTCACAAGGCACTGTATATAGGGGGCTGAATACTTTCACAAGGCACTGTATTAGGGGGCTGAATACTTTCACAAGGCACTGTATATAGGGGGCTGAATACTTTCAAAAGGCACTGTATATAGGGGCTGAATACTTTCACAAGGCACTGTATATAGGGGCTGAATACTTTCACAAGGCACTGTATATAGGGGCTGAATACTTTCACATGGCACTGTATATAGGGGGCTGAATACTTTCACAAGGCACTGTATATAGGGGCTGAATACTTTCACATGGCACTGTATATAGGGGGCTGAATACTTTCACAAGGCACTGTATATAGGGGGCTGAATACTTTCACACAGGCACTGTATATATACATAAGGGGCTGAATACTTTCACAAGGCACTGTATATAGGGGTGAATACTTTCACATGGCACTGTAGATAGGGGGCTGAATACTTTCACAAGGCACTGTATATAGGGGCTGAATACTTTCACATGGCACTGTATATACATAAAGGGCTGAATACTTTCACAAGGCACTGTATATAGGGGCTGAATACTTTCACATGGCACTGTATATACATAAAGGGCTGAATACTTTCACAAAGCACTGTATATAGGGGGCTGAATACTTTCACAAGGCACTGTATATAGGGGGCTGAATACTTTCACAAGGCACTGTATATAGGGGGCTGAATACTTTCACAAGGCACTGTATATAGGGGGCTGAATACTTTCACAAGGCGCTGTATATAGGGGGCTGAATACTTTCACAAGGCACTGTATATAGGGGGCTGAATACTTTCACAAGGCACTGTATATAGGGGCTGAATACTTTCACATGGCACTGTATATAGGGGCTGAATACTTTCACAAGGCACTGTATATACATAGGGGGCTGAATACTTTCACAAGGCACTGTATATACATAAGGGGCTGAATACTTTCACAAGGCACTGTATATAGGGGGCTGAATACTTTCACAAGGCACTGTATATAGGGGGCTGAATACTTTCACAAGGCACTGTATATAGGGGCTGAATACTTTCACAAGGCACTGTATATAGGGGGCTGAATACTTTCACAAGGCACTGTATATAGGGGCTGAATACTTTCACATGGCACTGTATATAGGGGGCTGAATACTTTCACAAGGCACTGTATATAGGGGCTGAATACTTTCACATGGCACTGTATATAGGGGGCTGAATACTTTCACAAGGCACTGTATATAGGGGCTGAATACTTTCACAAGGCACTGTATATAGGGGGCTGAATACTTTCACAAGGCTCTGTATATAGGGGGCTGAATACTTTCACAAGGCACTGTATATAGGGGGCTGAATACTTTCACAAGGCTCTGTATATAGGGGGCTGAATACTTTCACAAGGCACTGTATATAGGGGCTGAATACTTTCACATGGCACTGTATATAGGGGGCTGAATACTTTCACAAGGCACTGTATATAGGGTCTGAATACTTTCACAAGCCACTGTATATAGGGGGCTGAATACTTTCACAAGGCACTGTATATAGGGGCTGAATACTTTCACATGGCACTGTATATAGGGGGCTGAATACTTTCACAAGGCACTGTATATAGGGGGCTGAATACTTTCACATGGCACTGTATATAGGGGGCTGAATACTTTCACAAGGCACTGTATATAGGGGCTGAATACTTTCACATGGCACTGTATATAGGGGGCTGAATACTTTCACAAGGCTCTGTATATAGGGGGCTGAATACTTTCACAAGGCACTGTATCTATTAGTGAGGACATCAGAATGAATGGGCTCCTGGTAGTTATATTGTGTGTCTATATGTATGTGCTCTCTGTATACATATGTGTGTATAACATGCAATATTTGTGTCACATACTGTATGTAATACCCATTTATAAATTCCGGGAGGGTAGGTGAGTGTTCATAGGTGTAAACAGGTCGTCGATCACCCAACAAACGTGCGACATGCTGCTGTGATGGGGCACTATGTGAGCATTTAGGGCCCCAATTTACTTTTTTCCCACTTTGTCTCCATGTGATGTTCATTCTCCAGCCGCTCTTCCCGTATATGAGAACTCGTTATATCTGTTATTTCCTTTACTGTCTTTATTCTTCCGTTTGTGCCCAAAGTTACAATAGTTTCAACCAATAATTTTTGTTCCCGAAAAAATGATTTTTGTAACTAAAGAGACAAAACTGGTAAAACAGAGAGCAACAAAACATAACATAAATTTACAAAGTTTTGGAAGCAACTAACAACATTGTGAAGTGTCCGTGGCTACATGATGAGGGTATCATGACAATAGATGGGGACTCACACTGTTCTACCACCTCCACCGCAGCCGTAGCACAGTCCTTGATAATTGTGTCCAGAACCGGCGCACATGAAGCAGATTCTCTGGGTGTAAAACATAGAACATTGGATCTCAGACAACATCATAGACTGGAAATCCCAAATATGGGTATTTTTGGAATAGTTTTATTTTACAATGGGGCAAAAGAGGGGTGATGTGAACTTGTGGTTTTTTTCCCATGTTTTCAAAAACGTTTTTTTTTTCAATTTTTTTCTTCTTTATTTTACTTTACCCCCAAAGGCCGGTTTCACACCTCGGTGTGATCAGGTCCGGGGCTGTCCGATGTAAACTGGACAGCCCCAGACCCGATTTTGACATAATGCAGCCCTATGGTGTCGGATAGCAGCTATTTGTCATCCAGGTTTGTCCCTGTCCGGCAGCAGGAGGCTCCATACGATTTTTGTCCCGGACACAAAAATGTGCAAAAGTCTGCACAAATCGGATCCGACAAAAAAAATTGGATCCGGGAGCCGGACGCCGACTGCTGGAGTTCGGCGGTGAGCTCAACTGAATTTCAGCAGCTGGAGAGCTCCCCACTGATATTTCAGGATCGCAGCCAGCTCCCCTGCCAGCCACTATCCTGACATTTCAGCAGGGACAGCTCCTGCTGCTGTGAACTGCTGGACCTGGCAGAAAGCAGGACGGAAGGCGTATTTGCCCTCTGGTTCTGTGTGGCGCCCCGCAACGAGTGCGTCACAGGAGGGTATTGCAGCCAAGACAGCAGCAGCAATATTCTCTGACTCCGCAATCACACAGTTAACTGAGAGATCCATACCCTACATGCATCACCTAGCATAGAGGGCTAATAAGGTCCTGGTGGGCGGAGTGTAGTGGTAATGTGCAGAAGGAGAACTGACTTTGGCAACGTAGGAGAAGGAAGCAAGATCATCAGCTCTGCAACCTAGCACAGGGGGCTGCACAGTTCCGTGCGACCCCCTGGCCGTCTCCCTGGCCATCACCCCAGTTGGGCGCCATTATTCCCGGTGCCTTAACAACCGATCTACGGGCATCAACATGCGGGTCCAAAATCATCCCGTGCCCATCCTATGGGGCCAGATGGAGCCAGATGGCAGCTATTTGCTATCCGGTTTCCATCTGTCCGGGAGAATCCGGATTTTGCTCCCAGACACAAAAACGGAGCAAAAATCGGCACAAATCAGATCCTCCCGGATCCGGCGCCCCCTAACATTGGAGTCTATGGCACCGGATCTGACATAAAATCGGGGCCGGACGCCAGGTGCTGGAGTTTAGCAGCGAAACTTCAGCACCTGGAGCTGTCCCCTGCAGAGATTTCAGGATTTTGAAATTTCAGCACCTGCGCTCTGCTGAATCCAGCTACAAACCGGACCGGAGCGAATATTTGCCCTCCGGTTCTGTTTCAAAATCAGGTCCAGGGCTGTCAGGTTCACACCGGACAGCCCTGAACCTGATCTTGCAGTGATGTGAAATCAGCCCTGCGTTCACACATTTGCGTATTTTGTTACGCTTTTTGGCGCGCGCTTTTTGCCGCGTTTTTCGGCCGCGGGATAAAAGCGCAACAAAATACGCAGGGGCTTTCACACACTGCTCTTTCTTTACTCCAGAAAGCGCAGTGATGTCACAGAGGGGAGGAAGAATCCTGCTTCCTCCTCCCCCCTGTGACAGCCCCATTAGATTTCACAGAGTATTAATATACACTGAAATCTAAATTAAACAGAGGCAAATGTATGTAAAATAAAAAAGAATGAATATTTCACCTGTCCGACACCTTCTCCTGCTCTCCGATCTCCGATTCCAAGTGAGAGATGTACTGAGAAGACCTGTGGTGATGTCAGAGGGGGGGGGCGTTCCCGGGGCGTTCCCAGCGCTGATTGGCTGTTCGCGGTCATGTGATATGTATCACATGACCGCGAGTGCCCGGGAACGCCCCCCCCCCTCTGACATCAGCACAGGTCCTGTCAGTACATCTCTCACTTGGAATCGGAGACCAGACAGCGGGAGAAGGTGTCGGACAGGTGAAGTATTGATTCTTTTTTATTTTACATACATTTGCCTCTGTTTAATTTAGATTTCACACTGTATATTAATACTCTGTGAAATCTAATGGGGCTGTCACACATGTCACAGGGGGGAGGAGGAAGCAGGATTCTTCCTCCCCTCTGGGAGAATACGCAGAAGTAGCTGCATACACAACTGACATATCAATTCTTTACGCAGCTGCGCTTTCTCCGGGAAAACGCAGTGCGTATTTTTACGCAATGTCTGCACTGCAGTGAATTTCCCATTCACTTTGCAGGCAGACAAAAGGCACATTGCGTATTTTGAAAAGCGCGCGTAAAAAAACGCGGCAAAATACGCAATGTGTGAACGTAGCCTAACTCTGTCCCCTTACATTGTCTTCTGTGGCTGAGATAGAAGCACAATGCCGGCGCTGCACTCGCCTCTCCTACAGCATTGATCACCCAGGATCCAGAGCGTCGTCACAGGGGGCAGCAAAGAAGAAAACTGCTCAGCAGACAGTATCACACAGGAGAGGATTAGATACACAGCTCAGCAGACAGTATCACACAGGAGAGGATTAGATACACAGCTCAGCAGACAGTATCACACAGGAGAGGATTAGATACACAGCTCAGCAGACAGTATCACACAGGAGAGGATTAGATACACAGCTCAGCAGACAGTATCACACAGGATAGGATTAGATACACAGCTCAGCAGACAGTATCACACAGGAGAGGATTAGATACACAGCTCAGCAGACAGTATCACACAGGAGAGGATTAGATACACAGCTCAGCAGACAGTATCACACAGGAGAGGATTAGATACACAGCTCAGCAGACAGTATCACACAGGAGAGGATTAGATACACAGCTCATCAGACAGTATCACACAGGATAGGATTAGATACACAGCTCAGCAGACAGTATCACACAGGATAGGATTAGATACACAGCTCAGCAGACAGTATCACACAGGAGAGGATTAGATACACAGCTCATCAGACAGTATCACACAGGATAGGATTAGATACACAGCTCAGCAGACAGTATCACACAGGATAGGATTAGATACACAGCTCAGCAGACAGTATCACACAGGAGAGGATTAGATACACAGCTCAGCAGACAGTATCACACAGGAGAGGATTAGATACACAGCTCAGCAGACAGTATCACACAGGAGAGGATTAGATACACAGCTCAGCAGACAGTATCACACAGGAGAGGATTAGATACACAGCTCATCAGACAGTATCACACAGGATAGGATTAGATACACAGCTCAGCAGACAGTATCACACAGGATAGGATTAGACACACAGCTCAGCAGACAGTATCACACAGGATAGGATTAGACACACAGCTCAGCAGACAGTATCACACAGGATAGGATTAGATACACAGCTCAGCAGACAGTATCACACAGGAGAGGATTAGATACACAGCTCATCAGACAGTATCACACAGGATAGGATTAGATACACAGCTCAGCAGACAGTATCACACAGGATAGGATTAGATACACAGCTCAGCAGACAGTATCACACAGGAGAGGATTAGATACACAGCTCAGCAGACAGTATCACACAGGAGAGGATTAGATACACAGCTCAGCAGACAGTATCACACAGGAGAGGATTAGATACACAGCTCAGCAGACAGTATCACACAGGAGAGGATTAGATACACAGCTCATCAGACAGTATCACACAGGATAGGATTAGATACACAGCTCAGCAGACAGTATCACACAGGATAGGATTAGATACACAGCTCAGCAGACAGTATCACACAGGAGAGGATTAGATACACAGCTCAGCAGACAGTATCACACAGGAGAGGATTAGATACACAGCTCAGCAGACAGTATCACACAGGATAGGATTAGATACACAGCTCAGCAGACAGTATCACACAGGAGAGGATTAGATACACAGCTCAGCAGACAGTATCACACAGGAGAGGATTAGATACACAGTTCAGCAGACAGTATCACACAGGATGCGATTAGATACACAGCTCAGCAGACAGTTTCACACAGGAGAGGATCAGATACACAGCTCAGCAGACAGTATCACACAGGATAGGATTAGATACAGCTCAGCAGACAGTATCACACAGGATAGGATTAGATACAGCTCAGCAGACAGTATCACACAGGAGAGGATCAGATACACAGCTCAGCAGACAGTATCACACAGGAGAGGATTAGATACACAGCTCAGCAGACAGTATCACACAGGATAGGATCAGATAACACGCTCAGCAGACAGTATCACACAGGAGAGGATTAGATACACAGTTCAGCAGATAGTATCACACAGGATGGGATTAGATACACAGCTCAGCAGACAGTATCACACAGGAGAGGATTAGATACACAGTTCAGCAGACAGTATCACACAGGATAGGATTAGATACACGGCTCAGCAGACAGTATCACACAGGATAGGATTAGATACACAGTTCAGCAGACAGTATCACACAGGATAGGATTAGATACACAGCTCAGCAGACAGTATCACACAGGATAGGATTAGATACACAGCTCAGCAGACAGTATCACACAGGATGGGATTAGATGCACAGCTCAGCAGATAGTATCACACAGGATAGGATTAGATACACACAGCTTAGCAGACAGTATCACACAGGAGAGGATTAGATACACGGCTCAGCAGACAGTATCACACAGGATAGGATTAGATACACAGCTCAGCAGACAGTATCACACAGGAGAGGATTAGATACACAGTTCAGCAGACAGTATCACACAGGATGGGATTAGATACACAGCTCAGCAGACAGTATCACACAGGAGAGGATTAGATACACAGTTCAGCAGACAGTATCACACAGGAGAGGATTAGATACACAGCTCAGCAGACAGTATCACACAGGAGAGGATTAGATACACAGCTCAGCAGACAGTATCACACAGGAGAGGATTAGATACACGGCTCAGCAGACAGTATCACACAGGATAGGATTAGATACACAGTTCAGCAGACAGTATCACACAGGATAGGATTAGATACACAGCTCAGCAGACAGTATCACACAGGATAGGATTAGATACACAGCTCAGCAGACAGTATCACACAGGATGGGATTAGATGCACAGCTCAGCAGATAGTATCACACAGGATAGGATTAGATACACACAGCTCAGCAGACAGTATCACACAGGAGAGGATTAGATACACGGCTCAGCAGACAGTATCACACAGGATAGGATTAGATACACAGCTCAGCAGACAGTATCACACAGGAGAGGATTAGATACACAGCTCAGCAGACAGTATCACACAGGAGAGGATTAGATACACAGCTCAGCAGACAGTATCACACAGGATAGGATTAGATACACAGCTCAGCAGACAGTATCACACAGGAGAGGATTAGATACACAGCTCAGCAGACAGTATCACACAGGAGAGGATTAGATACACAGTTCAGCAGACAGTATCACACAGGATGCGATTAGATACACAGCTCAGCAGACAGTATCACACAGGAGAGGATTAGATACACGGCTCAGCAGACAGTATCACACAGGAGAGGATTAGATACACGGCTCAGCAGACAGTATCACACAGGAGAGGATCAGATACACAGCTCAGCAGACAGTATCACACATTGAATACTTATATACACCAGAAGAGGAGGGAGATATTATGACATATGACATACTTAGATACAGCAGTCACAATTGTCCCTGTGTTAATTGGTTTCTCATTATAACCTGGAAATTGTAATTTTGGATATTTTTTTAATGAAGGTTCCATATTATATGGTAATACTTACAATTGTCATTGCGTTGCAAATTGGGCAGAGTACCATGCCATCTCCACCGCAGTTAGGGCAACACTGCAATGAGACAGACATTATATTCACCCTTTGATGTCTGGTGGAATACGGCAGCGCAGTGTTTAACCCTTCATCCTCCCTACTCTATATGCACCATGCTGGGGACTGATCTGCTTTTATAGTGGTTGTGACTCTCACAACCACACAAGGTGAAGCCTCCGATACCTATTTAGGTCATATTTTATCTCTCAGACCCTTCATCCTCCCTACTTTAATGTTCTGAGATAATGACCTTTGGGTTTCATAATCATCAACATTAACAGAAATAAACACATGACATAGATCCCTCTGTGTCTAATGACTCTATATAATATATGGGTGTCACTTTATGTATTGAATTACTGAGATAAATCACCTTTTTGATGATCTTCTAATTCATTGAGCTGCACTTGTACATTGCTGTGCTTCTGCCTATTCACAGGGGACTGAGGCCGATCATTCACTTGCAATCCTTTATTACGAGCTGTTTAGCTGTTCATGCTCTTGTGATGTGTCTAATGTGTGTGTGCAGCTTCTATGAAAACGTTTGCGTAATGCTAATGTGCACTGTGATTTACTCATATTTGTAAAACACAGTTTTGTCTGTATAAATTGTGCCACTTAAAGGAATTCTCCATTCTTATATTCCTTATGCCGTTAGGCTCACACTAGGAAAAAATAATAGAGTAACATTTAAATGGAAAATCTCCTTTAATAGAAAGTTTCCCATACACTATTCTCTCATGGGCCCATGGTCTGGAGGAGGGAGGACAGAGGGATCTGAAGGAGACAGAGGAGTCTGGAGGAGGGAGGACAGAGGAGTCTGGAGGAGGGAGGACAGAGGAGTCTGGAGGAGGGAGGACAGAGGAGTCTGGAGGAGGGAGAACAGAGGAGTCTGGAGGAGGAGGGGGGGCAGAGGAGTCTGGAGGAGGGAGGACAGAGGGGTCTGGAGGAGGGAGGACAGAGGAGTCTGGAGAGGGAGGACAGAGGGTCTGGAGAGGGAGGGGGGACAAGAGGGAAGTCTGGAGGAGGGAGGACAGAGGAGTCTGGAGGAGGGAGGACAGAGGAGTCTGGAGGAGGGAGGACAGAGGAGTCTGGAGGAGGGAGGACAGAGGAGTCTGGAGAGGGAGGACAGAGGAGTCTGGAGGAGGGAGGGCAGAGGAGTCTGGAGGAGGGAGGACAGAGGAGTCTGGAGGAGGGAGGACAGAGGAGTCTGGAGGAGGGAGGACAGAGGGTCTGGAGGAGGGAGGACAGAGGGAGTCTGGAGGAGGGAGGACAGAGGAGTCTGGAGGAGGGAGGACAGAAGGGAGTCTGGAGGAGGGAGGACAGAGGAGTCTGGAGGAGGAGGACAGAGGAGTCTGGAGGAGGGAGGACAGAGGAGTCTGGAGGAGGGAGGGAGGCAGAGCGAGTTGAGTGGGAGGGAGGGAGGACAGAGGGTCTGGAGGAGGGGGACAGAGGAGTCTGGAGGAGGGAGGACAGGAGGGGTCTGGGGGAGGGAGGACAGAGGAGTCTGGAGGAGGGGGACAGAGGAGTCTGGAGGAGGGAGGACAGAGGAGTCTGGAGGAGGGCAGAGAGCGGAGGGGGGACAGAGGAGTCTGGAGGAGGGAGGACAGAGGAGTCTGGAGGAGGGGGGACAGAGGAGTCTGGAGGAGGGGGACAGAGGAGTCTGGAGGAGGGAGGACAGAGGATCTGGAGAGGGGACAGAGGAGTCTGGAGGAGGGGACAGAGGAGTCTGGAGGAGGGAGACAGAGGGATCTGGAGGAGGGGACAGAGGAGTCTGGAGGAGGGGGACAGAGGAGTCTGGAGGAGGGGGACAGAGGAGTCTGGAGGAGGGAGGACAGAGGAGTCTGGAGGAGGGGGACAGGATGGGACAGAGGAGTCTGGAGGAGGGGACAGAGGAGTCTGGAGGAGACAGGAGTGAGGCAGGAGAGGAGTCTGGAGGAGGGGGACAGAGGAGTCTGGAGGAGGGGGACAGAGGAGTCTGGAGGAGGGGGACAGAGGAGTCTGGAGGAGGGGGACAGAGGAGTCTGGAGGAGGGGGACAGAGGAGTCTGGAGGAGGGGGACAGAGGAGTCTGGAGGAGGGAGGACAGAGGAGTCTGGAGGAGGGGGGACAGAGGAGCTGGAGGAGGGAGGACAGAGGAGTCTGGAGGAGGGAGGACAGAGGAGTCTGGAGGAGGGGAGGGACAGAGGAGTCTGGAGGAGAAGGAAGAGAGTCTGGAGGAGGAGACAGAGGAGTCTGGAGGAGGGAGGACAGAGGAGTCTGGAGGAGGGGGACAGAGGAGTCTGGAGGGAGGGGGGACAGAGGAGTCTGGAGGAGGGGGGACAGAGGAGTCTGGAGGAGGGGGACAGAGGAGTCTGGAGGAGGGAGGACAGAGGAGTCTGGAGGAGGGAGGACAGAGGGTCTGGAGGAGGGAGGACAGAGGAGTCTGGAGGAGGGAGGACGAGGAGTCTGGGAGGAGACAGATGGAGGAAACGGGAGTCTGAGCAGAGATGGGAGACAGGACTGGAGGGGGGGACAGAGGAGTCTGGAGGAGGGAAAGCGGAGCCTGGGGAGGAGAATGAGGATAACGGGGTTTAGTCTAGAGGTTAGGGAGGAGACGGGAGCAGAGGAGTCTGGAGAGGACAGTAGCTTCCAGTTGGTGGGAAATATTCTGTAGAAGTATGTACAATAGTGAAAATAATTATTACTGAAAATATGATAATTCAGGAGCAACAATTGTTCCTTCACCTCTGATGTATGAGGGACTATAAATGTACTGTTCTCTTTCTTAACCCACTGTGGACAGTCCACCGTCATGTTCCATAGTCCCGGAGGTCGTCCATTCAATGGGCCATCCACGTCCTCCCCTATAGTGAGGCTGATTATACAGGGGATAAGGTTGGATATTACATGAAGGCTCCATAGTGTTACATTGCAGGAAGGAGATATATATATATATATACACACATCATATATATTTACACACTCACGCATTTAGGTTTTTATTTCACCTGTTTACTAAAACATATTTGCGTTATAGTTATACGATGGACATGAAGTTCAGACTTTTAGTTTCATTTGAGGTTTTCCACATTAAAAATGGATGAAGGGTTTAGGAGTTTCGTCTCCTTTACATCTGCCACCCTGTTTTTAAAGGGACCAAAAGTAATTGGACAATTGACTCAAAAGCTGTTTGATGGTCTGGGCGGGTGTGGGCAATTCCTTTGTTATTTCATTCTCAAGCACATAAAAGGTCTGGAGCTGATTTGAGGTGTGGTGCTTGCATTTTGAAGATTTTGCTGAGAACTAAACATGTGGTGAAAGAAGGTGAAGCAGGCCATCCTTCATCTACGAAAACAGAAAAAAACATCTGAGAAATTGCTACAATATTAGAGGTGGCAACATCTACAGTTTGGTTCATCCTGAGATAGGAAGAAAGCACCGGTGACCTTAACAATACAAAAGCCTGGACACCCACGGAAGACAACAGTGGTGGATGATTGGAGAGTAATTACTATGGTGAACACAAACCCCTTGTCATGTGTTGGCTTCTTTGCAGTCCATGAGTGTTACTGCTGTGATTAAACTGAGATCTTTTTCCTAAGTCTGCTGTGTGCAGCTCTGCAGGTGGAGGGGTGAGCCATAGCCTTTGTGTGGAGGTTGAGGGGTGTGTTAGTATTCAGATCCTTACTCCCCCAGCCTTGAAATAGCTTCACTTCCCTCCACTAGGTGTCGCAGATAGAGCTCATTTCTACTTGGACCCCGTGCTGTGCTGAGCTGTGTTTTTGCTGCTGTTGACTTCTATTATATCTACTGGGTTTTCACAATCCATGGGTGGAGTTAGGGACTCTTAGCCTAGAGCTGAGCAGGAGCAAAGGGCTAGGGTGGTGGCCTGAACCTCCTCACCTTCAGAGGCACCTTCAGGAACAGGGCTAGTAAGGGACCCAAGTCTAGGGCCAGGCTAGCTCCCTGCAAACGCCCTTGCCCACCTTACTATCTTGCCTCCTGATTCCCTATCCGTTATACCACCCCTTGACACCCTTTCACAACAGCCAACCGAGTGACCAACACTATCCAGGATGTACACATATCAATATCCAAGTCTACCATAAGGAAAAGACTGCATGAAAGTAAATACAGAGGGGTCACTGCATGGTGCAAGCCACTCATAAACCTCCAGAATAAGAAGGATAGATTGGAATTTTCTTAAAAAACCAGCACAGTTCTGGAAGAACATTCTATGGACAGATGAAACCAAGGTCAACCAGAAAGATGGAAAGAAAACAGTATGACAAAGGCTTAGAATAGCTCCCGATCCAACGCCACCACATCACCTGTTACACACGGCGGTGGCACTGTGATGGCCGAGCATGCATGGTTACCCGTGGCCCTGGGTCCCCAATGTTTATTGATGATGAGACGGATGAATTCTGGGGTTTTCAGAGACATTGTGTGCTCAAATCTAGCCAAACTGATTGCTCGGCATTTCATAATGCAGATGGACAATGACCCAAATATAAAGTCACAGCAACCCAGGAGTTTATTAAAGCAAAGAAGTGTAATATTCTTGAATGGTCGGCAGTCACCTGATCTCAACCCAATAGAGACGCATTTCATTTGTTAAAGACTACACATTGCCCCATGATGGTCGCCTGGTTTCAGAGCACTGCTCCGTAACAAGGCTACCGCCCGGCGGCTCCGGCATCACCCCTTCACATGAGGTAATGTAGGAGCGATGTCGCCGCCGCCCCTACATCGCCTCTGTTATCGGCGGCGATGTGGCCTGGTGTAACAGGGCCTTAAGGTATGCTGGATCATGGGACTATATAAAGAAGATGGGAGTGATCACAAAGTAGCCACACCTGGAAAAAACTTAGTGAGTTTGCTAGGAACAAAAACTGACATTAACTCCTACACTGCCATAGGAAGGAAACATATTTAAAATGAAGTCTCAATACAGAAAAGAGACTGAGGTCCCAAACCAGTCACAAGTCTCCAAAGCAAGAGAGATCATTGTGAAAGTGGGAGAGCGTTATAAAGGAGGAAACAGCATATGGGGGTGTCCATGATGTGAAGACTTCCGGCAGTCATTGCCAACAAAGTATTAAAAATTAACATTTTATTTACAATTGTCTAATTTGTCCAATTACTTTTGGGCCCCTGAATTGAAGGGATTGAGTGTAAAAAATGCTTTCGTACTTCACATTTTATCATTTTGTTCAACCACTGACTTAAAGCTGAAAGTGTAAACTACAGCTGAATTGTTTTGTTCAAAATCCATTGTGGTCATGTATAGAACAAAAATGAGAAAAATATCTATGTCCAAATATATATGGGCCAAACTGCAAGTTATTGTAATATTAATCAGACTTCAGCTCCTCCAGTGTGCATGGCTTAGTGCATTCTAATATTAATTAACCTGCAGTATACATGGCTGAAAGTCATTATTTTTCTTCACAGACTGACTCAATCTTGAGCCATGACAGCGAATTCATGGATAACCGCTCTGTAGAAAGATCGATCTTGTGCAGTCTAGATAGGTCCATCAGGGTCTTCTCCAAGCCTAGATAGGTCCATCAGGGTCTTCTCCAAGCCTAGATAGGTCCATCAGGGTCTTCTCCAAGCCTAGATAGATCCACCAAGGTCTTCTCCAAGCCTAGATAGGTCCACCAGGGTCTTCTCCAAGCCTAGATAGGTCCATCAGGGTCTTCTCCAAGCCTAGATAGGTCCATCAGGGTCTTCTCCAAGCCTAGATAGGTCCATCAGGGTCTTCTCCAAGCCTAGATAGATCCACCAAGGTCTTCTCCAAGCCTAGATAGGTCCACCAGGGTCTTCTCCAAGCCTAGGTACGTCCATCAGGTCAACCCCAAGCCTAGATAGGTCCACCAGGGTCTTCTCCAAGCCTAGATAGGTCCACCAGGGTCTTTTCTTTGCCTAGATAGGTCCACCAGGGTCTTCTCCAAGCCTAGATAGGTCCACCAGGGTCTTTTCTTTGCCTAGATAGATCCACCAAGGTCTTCTCCAAGCCTAGATAGGTCCACCGGGGTCTTATTCAAGCCTAGATGGGTCCACCAGAGTCTTCTCCAAGCCTAGAAAGGTCCACTAGGGTCATCTCCAAGCCTAGGTACGTCCATCAGGGTCAACCCCAAGCGTAGATAGGTCCACCAGGGTCAAACCCAAGCCTAGATAGGTCCACCAGGGTCAACCCCAAGCCTAGGTACGTCCATCAGGGTCAACCCCAAGCGTAGATAGGTCCACCAGGGTCAAACCCAAGCCTAGATAGGTCCACCAGGGTCAACCCCAAGCCTAGATAGGTCCACCAGGGTCAACCCCAAGCCTAGATAGGTCCACCAGGGTCTTCTCTAAGCCCAGAAAGGTCTACCACTCTCTCCTCCAAGCCTAGATAGATCCACCAGGGTCTTTTCCAAGCCTAGATATGTCCCCTAGTGTCTCCTCCAAGCCTAGATAGATCCACCAAAGTCTTTTCCAAGTCTAGATTGGTCCCACCAGGGTCTTATTGAAGCTTAGATAGGTCCACCAGCATCTTCTCCAAGCCTAGTTAGATCCGCCTTGGTCTTCTTTGACTCTCTTTGATCTGAGCCGCACTCAGCCTGCAAACCTATGAGATCCCAGAATACACTGCACTTTATAAAGAAACCAATAGTATAAATGAGATGTAATGCCCCCTCTGCCTGGTCCATACCGTGATAATGCCCCCTCTGCCTGGTCCATACCGTGATAATGTATCTACTATATAATTGCCGTAGGCACTTCCGTGTCGGACCCCGAGAAGACCGCGGCTTTGTCACTCTGTGACGTCACCACAGCGAGTCGCTGCCCTGCGCGAGCAATGGCCGCGAGGCCATTGCTCGCGCAGGCTGAGTACGAGCACACATTTCCCTATACACAGTATACCCCTCCCGGCTCTCACCTGAGGGGCAGGAGATGAGGATGATGGCGAAGGCCAGCTTGGTGGCATGGCTCGGGCTCAGGATAGATCCACAGGACGCAGTGATCGGAGCGGAGGCGGCGGTCACCACCCGGAGGGCAGAGTGAGGAGCAGCAGCAGCCGGGAGAGCGGCGCCCCCATGTCCCGGGGGCGGAGGACGGGGACGAGGCGCTCTGCTCCCAGGGGCGGGAGAACGGGGACGAGGCGCTCTGCTCCTGGGGGTGGAGGACGGGGACGAGGCGCTCTGCTCCCGGGGGCGGCGGACGGGGACGAGGCGCTCTGCTCCCGGGGGCGGAGGACGGGGATGAGGCGCTCTGCTCCCGGGGGCGGAGGACGAGACAAGGTGCTGTACTCTCCGGGGTGGGCTCCTGTGTGAGGCGGCGGGTGCAGGCCCGGCTCCCGGTCACTGTCTCCGGTGAGGCTGCTCAGTGTCCGCGCTCCGGCCTATCAGTCGCCTCCTCCTCCTCACGCCGAGTCCTCTCATTGCTGCCCATTCACTGCACGGAGCCCGGGATGCAGTTCCAGTGATGGACGCTGGGGGCGCCAGAGAGACCTAGAGGAGGCTCAGGAACGTGTCTATGAGGCCTTCACTGTTGCCCATAGCAACCCATCACCCTGCAGCTATTACCTCATGTTCTGTAGGAAAATTAGGCGTTTTATCCTCCAATTATGCATGAATTATGGGATTAACAGTACATAAATCCGCCTAACTATGTATTCACACCCCCTATATCAATGAGATCCCCTAACTATGTATTCAGACCCAAGATATCGATATGAGACCCCCTAACTATGTATTCAGACCCAAGATATCAATATGAGACCCCCTAACTATGTATTCAGATCCAAGATATCAATATGAGACCCCCTAACTATGTATTCAGACCCTCTATATCAATGAGACCCCCTAACTATGTATTCAGACCCTCTATATCAATGAGACCCCCTAACTATGTATTCAGACCCTCTATATCAATGAGACCCCCTAACTATGTATTCAGACCCCCTATATCAATATGAGACCCCCTAACTATGTATTCAGACCCCCTATATCAATATGAGACCCCCTAACTATGTATTCAGATCCCCTATATCAATATGAGACCCCCTAACTATGTATTCAGACCCCCTATATCAATATGAGACCCCTAACTATGTATTCAGATCCCCTATATCAATATGAGACCCCCTAACTATGTATTCAGACCCTCTATATCAATATAAGACCCTCTAATTATGTATTCAGATCCCCTATATCAATATGAGACCCCCTAACTATGTATTCAGATCCCCTATATCAATATGAGACCCCCTAACTATGTATTCAGACCCCCTATATCAATATGAGACCCCTAACTATGTATTCAGATCCCCTATATCAATATGAGACCCCCTAACTATGTATTCAGACCCTCTATATCAATATGAGACCCCCTAACTATGTATTCAGACCCCCTATATCAATATGAGACCCCCTAACTATGTATTCAGATCCCCTATATCAATATAAGACCCTCTAATTATGTATTCAGACCCTCTATATCAATATAAGACCCTCTAATTATGTATTCAGACCCCCTATATCAATATGAGACCCCCTAACTATGTATTCAGATCCCCTATATCAATATGAGACCACCTAACTATGTATTCAGACCCTCTATATCAATATAAGACCCTCTAATTATGTATTCAGACCCCCTATATCAATATGAGACCCCCTAACTATGTATTCAGATCCCCTATATCAATATGAGACCCCCTAACTATGTATTCAGATCCCCTATATCAATATGAGACCCCCTAACTATGTATTCAGATCCCCTATATCAATATGAGACCCCCTAACTATGTATTCAGACCCTCTATATCAATATGAGACCCCCTAACTATGTATTCAGATCCCCTATATCAATATGAGACCCCCTAACTATGTATTCAGATCCCCTATATCAATATGAGACCCCCTAACTATGTATTCAGACCCTCTATATCAATATAAGACCCTCTAATTATGTATTCAGATCCCCTATATCAATATGAGACCCCCTAACTATGTATTCAGATCCCCTATATCAATATGAGACCCCCTAACTATGTATTCAGACCCTCTATATCAATATGAGACCCCCTAACTATGTATTCAGATCCTCTATATCAATATGAGACCCCCTAACTATGTATTCAGATCCCCTATATCAATATGAGACCCCCTAACTATGTATTCAGATCCCCTATATCAATATGAGACCCCCTAACTATGTATTCAGACCCTCTATATCAATATAAGACCCTCTAATTATGTATTCAGACCCCCTATATCAATATGAGACCCCCTAACTATGTATTCAGATCCCCTATATCAATATGAGACCCCCTAACTATGTATTCAGACCCCCTATATCAATATGAGACCCCTAACTATGTATTCAGATCCCCTATATCAATATGAGACCCCCTAACTATGTATTCAGACCCTCTATATCAATATGAGACCCCCTAACTATGTATTCAGACCCCCTATATCAATATGAGACCCCCTAACTATGTATTCAGATCCCCTATATCAATATAAGACCCTCTAATTATGTATTCAGACCCTCTATATCAATATAAGACCCTCTAATTATGTATTCAGATCCCCTATATCAATATGAGACCCCCTAACTATGTATTCAGACCCTCTATATCAATATAAGACCCTCTAATTATGTATTCAGACCCCCTATATCAATATGAGACCCCCTAACTATGTATTCAGAGCCCCTATATCAATATGAGACCCCCTAACTATGTATTCAGACCCTCTATATCAATATGAGACCCCCTAACTATGTATTCAGATCCCTATATCAATATGAGACCCCCTAACTATGTATTCAGATCCCCTATATCAATATGAGACCCCCTAACTATGTATTCAGACCCTCTATATCAATATGAGACCCCCTAACTATGTATATTATCAAGACCCCTAACTATATCATCAATCAATTGAGACCCCCTAACTATGTATTCAGACCTCTATATCAATATGAGACCCCCTAACTATGTATTCAGATCCATATATCAATATGAGACCCCCTAACTATGTATTCAGATCCTCTATATCAATATGAGACCCCCTAACTATGTATTCAGATCCCCTATATCAATATGAGACCCCCTAACTATGTTTTCTCAATGAGACCCCTCTGTATTAATCATATATATGAGACCCCCTAACTATGTATTCAGATCCTCTATATCAATATGAGACCCCCTAACTATGTATTCAGATCCCCTATATCAATATGAGACCCCCTAACTATGTATTCAGATCCCCTATATCAATATGAGACCCCCTAACTATGTATTCAGACCCTCTATATCAATATAAGACCCTCTAATTATGTATTCAGACCCCCTATATCAATATGAGACCCCTAACTATGTATTCAGATCCCCTATATCAATATGAGACCCCCTAACTATGTATTCAGACCCTCTATATCAATATAAGACCCTCTAATTATGTATTCAGACCCCCTATATCAATATGAGACCCCTAACTATGTATTCAGATCCCCTATATCAATATGAGACCCCCTAACTATGTATTCAGACCCTCTATATCAATATAAGACCCTCTAATTATGTATTCAGACCCCCTATATCAATATGAGACCCCCTAACTATGTATTCAGACCCTCTATATCAATATGAGACCCCCTAACTATGTATTCAGATCCTCTATATCAATATGAACCCCCTAACTATGTATTCAGATCCCCTATATCAATATGAGACCCCCTAACTATGTATTCAGATCCCCTATATCAATATGAGACCACCTAACTATGTATTCAGACCCTCTATATCAATATAAGACCCTCTAATTATGTATTCAGACCCCCTATATCAATATGAGACCCCCTAACTATGTATTCAGATCCTCTATATCAATATGAGACCCCCTAACTATGTATTCAGATCCCCTATATCAATATGAGACCCCCTAACTATGTATTCAGACCCTCTATATCAATATGAGACCCCCTAACTATGTATTCAGATCCTCTATATCAATATGAGACCCCCTAACTATGTATTCAGATCCCCTATATCAATATGAGACCCCCTAACTATGTATTCAGATCCCCTATATCAATATGAGACCCCCTAACTATGTATTCAGACCCTCTATATCAATATAAGACCCTCTAATTATGTATTCAGACCCCCTATATCAATATGAGACCCCTAACTATGTATTCAGATCCCCTATATCAATATGAGACCCCCTAACTATGTATTCAGACCCTCTATATCAATATAAGACCCTCTAATTATGTATTCAGACCCCCTATATCAATATGAGACCCCTAACTATGTATTCAGATCCCCTATATCAATATGAGACCCCCTAACTATGTATTCAGACCCTCTATATCAATATAAGACCCTCTAATTATGTATTCAGACCCCCTATATCAATATGAGACCCCTAACTATGTATTCAGATCCCCTATATCAATATGAGACCCCCTAACTATGTATTCAGACCCTCTATATCAATATAAGACCCTCTAATTATGTATTCAGACCCCCTATATCAATATGAGACCCCCTAACTATGTATTCAGACCCTCTATATCAATATGAGACCCCCTAACTATGTATTCAGATCCTCTATATCAATATGAGACCCCCTAACTATGTATTCAGATCCCCTATATCAATATGAGACCCCCTAACTATGTATTCAGATCCCCTATATCAATATGAGACCACCTAACTATGTATTCAGACCCTCTATATCAATATAAGACCCTCTAATTATGTATTCAGACCCCCTATATCAATATGAGACCCCCTAACTATGTATTCAGATCCTCTATATCAATATGAGACCCCCTAACTATGTATTCAGATCCCCTATATCAATATGAGACCCCCTAACTATGTATTCAGACCCTCTATATCAATATGAGACCCCCTAACTATGTATTCAGATCCTCTATATCAATATGAGACCCCCTAACTATGTATTCAGATCCCCTATATCAATATGAGACCCCCTAACTATGTATTCAGATCCCCTATATCAATATGAGACCCCCTAACTATGTATTCAGACCCTCTATATCAATATAAGACCCTCTAATTATGTATTCAGACCCCCTATATCAATATGAGACCCCTAACTATGTATTCAGATCCCCTATATCAATATGAGACCCCCTAACTATGTATTCAGACCCTCTATATCAATATAAGACCCTCTAATTATGTATTCAGACCCCCTATATCAATATGAGACCCCTAACTATGTATTCAGATCCCTATATCAATATGAGACCCCCTAACTATGTATTCAGACCCTCTATATCAATATAAGACCCTCTAATTATGTATTCAGACCCCCTATATCAATATGAGACCCCTAACTATGTATTCAGATCCCCTATCTACTATATAATTGCCGTAGGCACTTCCGTGGCGGACCCTGAGAAGACCGTGGCTTTGTCACTCTGTGACGTCACCACGGCGAAGCATTGGCCGCATAGCGGCCAATGCGAGTCGCTGGCCTGCGCGAGCAATGGCCGAAAATCGAACCAGAGGCTCGGCCTCAAAGTTAGCGATTTACCGGTCAGGTAGCGCGAGCAATGGCCGCGAGGCCATTGCGAGTCGCTGCCTGAGCCGCGCTTCTCATTGGTCGGCGCCAGCGAGTCGTTACACTTGCGGCGCGCTTGCGGTAATCCCCATACAAAGTATAGGGGGACTTGTGGCAGATGCGGCAAGTGCGGTTTAATAAATTTAATAATAATAAAAATACTAAAAAAATTAAAAAAAAATAATAAAAATAATAAACAATAAAATAAAACATAATACTAATATATATATATATATATACTATATACACCCCCCCAAAAAGTATTCAACCCCCCCCAAAAAGTATTCAAACCCCCAAAAAAGTATTCAACCCCCCCAAAAAAGTATTCAACCCCCCCCAAAAAGTATTCAACCCCCCCAAAAAGTATTCAAACCCCCCCAAAAAGTATTCACACCCCCCCAAAAAGTATTCAAACCCCCCCCAAAAAGTCCTCACACCCCCCCAAAAAATACTCACACCCCCCAAAAAGTACTCACACCAGCTATAACTACTATAATCAAATTAATGCACGTTCTAGAATCCCGATGCATTTGCATCGGGCTCACAGCTAGTCAATTATATTCAGCTATGTCTTTTCATCATTTTGTGTGCACAGTATTGGGTTGTCTTAATTTATTGAACGTCCATCCACCTTCTCATTGGAATCCTGGTGTAGCTTACATTGTTCATTGTGTTTTTTCTAAGTAGATTTCAGGGCATATTGTCTACAAAATCCATACACAGAAAAATTAGCCCTCCAGTCCTGTGTGCTGATCCAGTCTGCGGCTTTCAGGGTCATCCCGGACAGCCCCGGACCGGATCACGCCGCAGTGTGAAGGCACCCTTAGAAACAAAGTTATGGACAAACATGTTAAAGGTAAAGGTTCTAAGACCATCTCCAAGAAGTTTGATGTTCCTGTGACTACAGCTGCACATATTGTTCAAAAATTGAAGATCCATGGGACTGTAGCCAACCTCCCTGGACGTGGCAACAGGAGGAAAAATTATGTCAAATCAAAGAGACGGACGGTTATTACAAATGGTAACCATACAGCCCAGAAAAACTTCTAAAGAGATTAAAGGTGAACATCAAGCTCAAGGAACATCAGTGTCAGATTGCACCACCCATCATTATTTGAGTCAAAGTGGACTTCATGGGAGACGACTGAGGAGGACACCATTGTTGAAAAAAAATCATAATGGCTCAGTGGTTAGCACTGTATTATATATAGAGCAGCACAGTGGCTCAGTGGTTATCCCTGTACTATATATAGAGCAGCACGGTGGCTCAGAGGTTAGCAATGTACTATATATAGAGCAGCACGGTGTCTCAGTGGTTAGCACTGTATTATATATAGAGCAGCACAGTGGCTCAGTGGTTATCCCTGTACTATATATAGAGCAGCACGGTGGCTCAGAGGTTAGCAATGTACTGTATATAGAGCAGCACGGTGGCTCAGTGGTTAGCACTGTATTATATATAGAGCAGCACAGTGGCTCAGTGGTTATCCCTGTACTATATATAGAGCAGCACGGTGGCTCAGAGGTTAGCAATGTACTGTATATAGAGCAGCACGGTGGCTCAGTGGTTAGCACTGTACTATATATAGGGCAGCACGGTGGCTCAGTGGTTAGCACTGTACTATATATATAGAGCAACACGGTGGCTCAGTGGTTAGCATTGTAGTATATATAGAGCAGCACAGTGGCTCAGTGCTTAGCACTGTACTATATATAGTGCAGCACGGTGGCTCAGTGGTCAGCACTGTACTATATATAGAGCAGCACGGTGGTTCAGTGGTTAGCACTGTACTATATATAGGGCAGCACGGTGGCTCAGTGGTTAGCACTGTACTGTATATAGAGCAGCACGGTGGCTCAGTGGTTAGCACTGTATTATATATAGAGCAGCACAGTGGCTCAGTGGTTATCCCTGTACTTTATATAGAGCAGCACGGTGGCTCAGAGGTTAGCACTGTACTATATATATGGCAGCACGGTGGCTCAGTGGTTAACACTGTATTATATATAGGGCAGCACAGTGGCTCAGTGGTTAGAACTGTACCATATATAGGGCAGCACAGTGGCTCAGTGGTTAGCATTGTACTATATATAGGGCAGCATGGTGGCTCAGAGGTTAGCACTGTACCATATATAGGGCAGCACGGTGGATCAGTGGTTAGCACTGTACTATATATAGGGCAGCACGGTGGCTCAGAGGTTAGCACTGTACCATATATAGGGCAGCACGGTGGCTCAGTGGTCAGCACTGTACTATATATAGAGCAGCACGGTGGCTCAGTGGTTATCCCTGTACTATATATAGAGCAGCACGGTGTCTCAGAGGTTAGCAATGTACTATATATAGGGCAGCACGGTGGCTCAGTGGTTAGCACTGTACTATATATAGAGCAACACGGTGGCTCAGTGGTTAGCATTGTAGTATATATAGAGCAGCACGGTGGCTCAGTGGTTAGCACTGTACTATATATAGAGCAGCACGGTGGCTCAGTGGTTAGCACTGTACTATATATAGAGCAACACGGTGGCTCAGAGGTTAGCAATGTACTATATATAGGGCAGCACGGTGGCTCAGTGGTTAGCACTGTACTATATATAGAGCAACACGGTGGCTCAGTGGTTAGCATTGTAGTATATATAGAGCAGCACGGTGGCTCAGTGGTTAGCACTGTATTATATATAGAGCAGCACAGTGGCTCAGTGGTTATCCCTGTACTTTATATAGAGCAGCACGGTGGCTCAGAGGTTAGCACTGTACTATATATATGGCAGCACGGTGGCTCAGTGGTTAACACTGTACTATATATAGGGCAGCATGGTGGCTCAGTGGTTAGCACTGTACTATATATATGGCAGCACGGTGGCTCAGTGGTTAGCACTGTACCATATATAGGGCAGCACGGTGGCTCAGTGGTTAGCACTGTACTATATATATGGCAGCACGGTGGCTCAGTGGTTAGCACTGTACCATATATAGGGCAGCACGGTGGCTCAGTGGTTAGCACTGTACTATATATAGAGCAGCACGGTGTCTCAGTGGTTAGCACTGTACTATATATATGGCAGCACGGTGGCTCAGTGGTTAGCACTGTACCATATATAGGGCAGCACGGTGGCTCAGTGGTTAGCACTGTACCATATATAGGGCAGCACGGTGGCTCAGTGGTTAGCACTATACTATATATAGAGCAGCACGGTGGCTCAGTGGTTAGCACTGTACTATATATAGAGCAGCATGGTGGCTCAGTGGTTAGCACTGTACTATATATAGAGCAGCACGGTGGCTCAGTGGTTAGCATTGTACTATATATAGGGCAGCACGGTGGCTCAGTGGTTAGCATTGTACTATATATAGAGCAGCACGGTGGCTCAGTGGTTAGCATTGTACTATATATAGAGCAGCATGGTGACTCAGAGGTTAGCACTGTACTATATATAGGGCAGCACGGTGGCTCAGTGGTTAGAACTGTACCATATATAGGGCAGCACAGTGGCTCAGTGGTTAGCATTGTACTATATATAGGGCAGCATGGTGGCTCAGAGGTTAGCACTGTACCATATATAGGGCAGCACGGTGGATCAGTGGTTAGCACTGTACTATATATAGGGCACCACGGTGGCTCAGAGGTTAGCACTGTACCATATATAGGGCAGCACGGTGGATCAGTGGTTAGTGTTCTGTTCCCACTTAAAGGCGATAAAGGCATGCTGGTTGTATAATGGGGTGAGAGTTCTTTCTTACCTTTGTACTTCCAATAAGAGGGGCAGACAGGACCCGGAGCAGCGTCTCAGATAAGCGTACACACGTTAGGATGAAAACAATGCTGGTTTATTCCATAGATGAATGATCCAAAACATGGCATTGAAGTCTTGTATGAAGCTTGTCTCTGCAGTCGCTACTTGTGGGTCAAAAACTTTGCTTCTCTAGCTCCATGAGGATAGAACTCTCTGCAGTAAAGATGTCTCCTAATGACTGGGCAAAAACAGGACGAGACAAACAGCACGTGCAGGAGCCACACCCCCATAGGCTGGACAAGGAAAGGCAGAAAGAATTGAAAGGTCTGGCCAGCAGGTGGCAGCAGAGACAAGCATCAATATAACAGATTAAACTATAAAAACAAGATTGAAACAGCACACTCCCCGTCTGGAATTCACTTTGGGGATTCCACTATTAGTCCATAACAATACCTAAAACGAAAGGCATGTTAAATACAACAATTCAAAATTCTAGAATCCAAAAATGAGGAAAAAAGAAAACGGCTAAAGTTCAGGTCAGGAAGCGTTCATCCCGTAGTGGCGCTCTCTGCGGGCAACAGCAGAATGAGTTCGTGGATCGGCCTTGCAAAGGTCTTCGTCTCACCTTTCCTGAAGACCCTTAGCTCCACCTTCCGCACATTGCCGTCCTGGCTAGGTAGTGTCTTAGTAACAAGTCCCAGAGGCCAGTCAGTTCTTTCAGTGGTCTGATCTTTCATAAGGACCAGGTCTCCTTCCTTGATATTTGGCTTGGGATGTCGCCACTTCCTTCTTCCTTGAAGAACGGTGAGGTATTCCTTTCTCCATCGATTAAAGAAGTAGTCGGCCAAATATTGGACTCGTTTCCAGTGTCTTTGGTAGGTGTTGGCGTGAGTGAAGTCTCCGCTGGGAATTACCGTGTTGTCAATTTTTTGAGTAAGAAGGATAGTGGGAGTCAGCATGGTTGGTACCTCTGGATCCATTGTCACCGGCACGAGGGGTCTCGAATTGATGATGGCTGAGACTTCGGCTAAAAGAGTGACTAGAGTCTCGTGCGTGAGTCTTGAGGAGTTAACGTCCTTTAGCATGGAGTTCAGGATGTTGCGTGAGATCCCGATCATCCTCTCCCAGGAGCCTCCCATGTGAGAACTGTGAGGAGAATTGAAGATCCAGGTGCAACCCTTGTCTGCTAGCTGGTCTTGGATTGGCTTGGTGTCGATGTTCAGCTCTCTACATGCACCGACGAAGTTGCTGCCACGGTCGGACCTCAGCTGCTTTACTGGTCCTCTAATGGCAAAGAACCTCCTTAAGGCATTGATCAGGCAGGAAGTATCCATGGATTCTAACACCTCAATGTGAACGGCTCGAACACTCATGCAGGTGAATAGCACAGCCCACCGCTTACTGTCTGCTCGGCTGCTACGAGTTCTGCGAGAGGATACCATCCATGGTCCGAACACGTCTAGGCCCTCGTAGGTGAAAGGTGGTTCCATAGAAAGTCTGTCTGCAGGCAGATCAGCCATTTGTTGGCACAGTTGTTTTCCTCTCGTTTTGCGACAATGCACACAATCATGGAGTATTTGTGCTACACGTCTCTTCATTCCAATGATCCAAAGGCCTGCCGACCGTACGGCGCCCTCTGTGATCTGCCTGCCTTGGTGTTCAGTCCTTTCATGGTGATGTCGGATCAGCAAGACTGTACCGTGGTGTTTGTTGGGAATGATGAGAGGATTTTGTTCTGCGACTCCGAAACGAGCCTGATTTAAACGACCGCCGACTCTAAGTAAGCCAAAACTGTCCATAATCGGGTTTAGATTGGCGAGAGGGCTTCTTAGTGGAATCTGCTGTTTGTTGTGTAAACAGTTCCATTCGGTGGCGAATTCGCTCTGTTGGAGGTGGCGTATTATGAGGGACTCACCATGGGAGATGTCCTCAGCAGAAAGGGGTTGTGGCACACATGCCAGCGATGAGAGTCTCTGTTTTTTAGGTCTGTACAATAGCATCTGGCGATGTGCACTAACCTGGCGACAGTCCGGACGAGTCTTGTCCAGCTGGAGAAACGTTCAAAACGTTGGCAGCCGAGGTTGGAAGCTTCCTCTGCACTGGTACCCAGGGTGTTGACTTCAGTACGGACGTCTGGATCGTTATCTGGATCTAGGATGCTGAAGTTTTCCTGGACACCTTCCTCCGACTGTCTCAGCAGGAACTCTGGACCTTGGGTCCTTTTGAGCAAATCAATGGCTGCTTCCTCGGTGGGTAGTGATTTGAGCCCGTCATCTACGTAAAAGTCTTTTTCCACGAAGTCTCTCGCGTCTGTGCCATACTCGGGCTCTCCCTCGGACGCGGTTCTTCGCAGACCATAGGTTGCGTGAAAGACTGATCTTCCTAAGTTGTCGGTACGCAGGGAAGAAGCGATGTCGGGTAGCTGTATTGAGTCTGGGGGCTTCTCCTTCACTTCATAGTGATGAGGACATGGTCTTAGGCAGGTTGTGCGCCCATCTCCATGCACGTAGGTCCTGAAGGAGTCGATTTCTGATCGATCAACACACACATTTCCTATGACTACCCATCCCAAGTCCAGTCTCTGGGCGTATGGTGCATAGTCAGGTCCGTTGCACTGTTGTCGCACCTTGTGTACCCTCAGGTTGTCTCTGCCGAGCAGGAGTAGAATCTCCGCGTTGTTGTCTATAGGTGGGATAACGCTCGCGAGGTGTTTCAGGTGTGGTTGATGAAGTGCAGCTTCTGGGGTAGGAATTTCACTCCTGTGGCTGGGTATTTGGTCACATTCAACGAGCGTTGGTAGAGGTATTTCAGTCTTCCCGTTGATAGGAGAAGCAATGAATCCCCGGGCTCTTCTGCCGTTAGTCTCTATGCGGCCTGAGCAGGTGTTCAAGGTGTAGGGTTCTGATGGTCCACTAATTCCGAAGGCTTCAAAGAATTTGGTTCCTGCCAGGGACCGGTTGCTTTGGTCGTCTATGATGGCATACACCTTCATCGCCTTTTCTGGGCGTCCCTCGGGATAAACCTTGATGAGGCATATTCGGGCACAACATTTCTCCATTCGGCCCTCTCCACATACCTCTGAGCATGAGCAGGAAACAGTTGTGGCGGTGTCAGTCTGATTCTGTGGCTCCCCGCCATGACTTGGAGCGGGAGCGGTGGTGACTGTAGCCGGTGTGTCTCTAGCTAGCCGAGTAGGATGCATGGCTGAAATGTGCGTTTCGCTGTGGCACTCCCCACACTTGACTGTGGATTTACAGTCCTTGGCCATGTGCTCAAGTGATGCGCAGCATTTGAAGCAAATCCCAAGCTCAGTGAGGATCTTCTTGCGCTCCTGTAAGGTTTTGGATCTAAACCCCTTGCACTTGGTCAGTGAGTGTGGTTTTTTGTGGATGGGACATTCACGATTGAAAGACTTATCTCGTGGTGAGACAGTGTTCTGTTCGTCTGTGGGCGTTGCGGGTGATGGTAGTTCGGTCTTTCTAACACTCACAGCTCTCTTAGTGTCTCTGCGTTTTTGTATAGCACTTTCATACTTTGATGCTGGAGTTGCTGCAGCTGCCGAAGTGTTGGATTCTAGGAAGTCGAGGCTGGGGTCATTCCTCATCTGGGCCTGCTCGTCAATGAATCTGCAGAAGTGGATAAATGGGGGAAAGGTGACGTCGTTCACTCTTTTGTACCTTGAGACTGACGTTGCCCATTTCTCCTGCAGACTGTATGGCAGCTTCACCACGATTGGGTTTACTCCATGGGCTGAATCCAGATAGCACAGCCCGGACAGACGAGGGTCTCTTTTGGCGAGCTCCAGCTCCATGAGCAGATCACTTAGGTCTTGGAGCTTGTGGACTTCTTTAAGGTTGATCTTTGGGAAATCCTGCAGTCTCTTGAATAGGGCTTTCTCTATTGCTTCCGCGCTGCCAAAGGTGCGTTCCAGCCTTTGCCATGCGGCGGCGAGACCTGCTTCTGCTTGTCCTACATAGACGGTTCTGAGGCTCTTGATACGGCTTGAAGAGCTTGGGCCCAACCACTTGATCAGGAGGTCGAGTTCCTGTTCTTCGGTTAGGTTGAGATTGGCGATGGCTGCCTTGAAGGTTGCTTTCCAGGCCCTGTAGTTCTCTGCACGATCATCAAAATTCACAAGACTAGTACTGATTAGCTCTCTGCTCACCATGAACCTGGCAAACTCGGACATGTCCGACTTCTCACCACTTGTTGCCACGACGACTCGTGATGCCCCTGGGGTGTATGGGCCGCCTGGCGTGAATGGATGAGCTGTTTCCGGGTAGAATGATGCTGCTGCAGGGTTGAGCTGTGGTTTAGCCCTTGAAAAATCTGACGAATACCGCTTGAGCTGTGAAGGTGGGCCAGGAAACGCTGGGTCGCCATCTTGTGGTGGTGACTGTGTTTGAGAGGGTATCTCTCGGCGACTGTCGTTAATTAGCTCGGGCGCCTTCGAGGGAACTGGCACCTTTAGAAGTATGTTGGGGGTTTTGGTGTCGTTGACTTGGACGGTACTGTAAACCGGGGTCGCTACAGGTACCCGGTTTAGCACATAGTCTCTGGTGCGATCGACTGGATCATCCGTTTCCAGTGGTGGCGAGTTAGCTGGATCAAGACCTTGGATCAATGCCTGCTCGAGTAGTCTTACTTTAGCTAGCGCAACCTCCTCTTCCATCTGTGACCGAAGGATCTGTATTCGAGCCTCCGCTTCTGCTTCGGTCCTTTTTGCTTCCATCTCCGCTTCCGCCCTTTTAGCCTCCGCTTCTGCCCTTGCTTCTGCTTCTGCCCTTTTAGCCTCTGCTTCTGCCCTTTTAGCCTCTGCTTCTGCCTCTGCCCTTTTTTCCTCTGCCCTTGCTTCTGCCTTTGCTTCTGTCCTTTTTTCTTCTGCTTCTCTCTCAGTGAAAGAACGTCTCACCCTGGATTCCTCTGCTATTATGCGGGCCTCTAGTATCCTGTCGCTCATGGTTGAACTTCTTGAGGATGATGACCTGGATGCCCGAGAGGAACGTTTAGATGAGGTCGATCGGTGTGATCTGGTTTCTTGCAGGTGAGAGATGCGGTGTTCGGCCTTGTTTATGGCGTGTTGGACCTTGGCATCTCTCCCTTTGTCCGTCTCTAGCGCCTTACTGAGGTCTGAAAGGGATTCATCAGAATTAAAGTCTTTTAGAAGGGCAATGTACCTTGTTGACAGTCTCTTGTATCCTTCATGGGCGGCGTTCAGCCGTTCCATAACAGACTGTAAGCTTGCGGCGTCGCCTGACGAGGGTTCAAGTCTCGACATGTAAGAGGCGACGCGTTCCCACTGTTCTTCCAGGCGTTCACTTAGCTCATCTTTCATAGCGTGATAGTTTTCAATTGCCTTTACCGTTGGTTTGTAAGAACGTTTTGGTCGGGTAACTTGGTCTGCTTGAGACGTGGGGTCTGCCTCCTGGGCTTCATCGTGGACGGTATCAGGTTGTATTTGCTCTGTTTCAGCAGTGGGAGCCTGTCCGAGGTCCTTTTCGGCCATTTTGAATAAAGGTGTACTGTCTCTTTAAAAAACTCAACTTTTGAATAGGAGTCCGAAAATCGCTGTGCGGCTCTGCGGGAACTCCCGGATGGGATCCCCAAGGTGGCTTTGACGAAACTTGGGGTTCGCAGGTCGCCGATGTGCAGTAATGAGGTATAGTGTACTGCAGGCTTATGGAAGCGATGTGGCCAGAAGGAAACCGCAGGTGCATAAAAACAGTTCTTTATAACAGTACAGGCAGAGCTGATACAAGATGTGCAGGTGGGAGAGCTTCCCTCAAGCTTGTCCAGACGTGCACTGCTGCAGGCAGACAGATACACAAGGCTTGTTGCTGGGCAGATTAATGCACAGAGGGACAGGGCACATGGAGGGCTATAGCTGGATGTTGGGCTGTAAGGCAGTTTTCTAGCTGATAGGAGCTTTTAGGCATAGTTTTTTGACTATTAGGAGCTTTCTACCACAAAGTTTTTGACTGTTCTGTTCCCACTTAAAGGCGATAAAGGCACGCTGGTTGTATAATGGGGTGAGAGTTCTTTCTTACCTTTGTACTTCCAATAAGAGGGGCAGACAGGACCCGGAGCAGCGTCTCAGATAAGCGTACACACGTTAGGATGAAAACAATGCTGGTTTATTCCATAGATGAATGATCCAAAACATGGCATTGAAATCTTGTATGAAGCTTGTCTCTGCAGTCGCTACTTGTGGGTCAAAAACTTTGCTTCTCCAGCTCTATGAGGATGGAACTCTCTGCAGTAAAGATGTCTCCTAATGACTGGGCAAAAACAGGAAGAGACAAACAGCACGTGCAGGAGCCACACCCCCATAGGCTGGACAAGGAAAGGCAGAAAGAATTGAGAGGTCTGGCCAGCAGGTGGCAGCAGAGACAAGCATCAATATAACAGATTAAACTATAAAAACAAGATTGAAACAGCACAGTTAGCACTGTACTATATATAGGGCAGCACGGTGGCTCAGAGGTTAGCACTGTACTATATATAGGGCAGCACGGTGGCTCAGTGGTCAGCACTGTACCATATATAGGGCAGCACGGTGGATCAGTGGTTAGCACTGTACTATATATAGGGCAGCACGGTGTCTCAGTGGTCAGCACTGTACCATATATAGGGCAGCACGGTGGATCAGTGGTTAGCACTGTACTATATATAGGGCAGCACGGTGGCTCAGTGGTCAGCACTGTACCATATATAGGGCAGCACGGTGGCTCAGTGGTTAGCACTGTACTATATATAGTGCAGCACGGTGGCTCAGTGGTTAGCACTGTACTATATATAGAGCAGCACGGTGGCTCAGAGGTTAGCACTGTACTATATATAGAGCAGCACCGTGGCTCAGTGGTTAGCACTGTACTATATATAGGGCAGCACGGTGGCTCAGTGGTCAGCACTGTACCATATATAGGGCAGCACGGTGGATCAGTGGTTAGCACTGTACTATATATAGGGCAGCACGGTGTCTCAGTGGTTAGCACTGTACTATATATAGAGCAGCACGGTGTCTCAGTGGTTAGCACTGTACTATATATAGGGCAGCACTGTACTGTATATAGAACAGCACGGTGGATCAGTGGTTAGCACTGTACTATATATAGGGCAGCACGGTGTCTCAGTGGTTAGTACTGTACTATATATAGAGCAGCACGGTGTCTCAGTGGTTAGCACTGTACTATATATAGTGCAGCACGGTGGCTCAGTGGTTAGCACTGTACTATATATAGAGCAGGACGGTGGCTCAGTGGTTAGTACTGTACTATATATAGGGCAGCACGGTGTCTCAGTGGTTAGTACTGTACTATATATAGAGCAGCACGATGGCTCAGTGGTTAGCACTGTACTATATATAGAGCAGCACAGTGGCTCAGTGGTTAGCACTGTACTATATATAGAGCAGGACGGTGGCTCAGTGGTTACTGCAGTCTTGCAGCACTGAGGTCCTGGGTTCAAAACCCAACAATGTCAACATCTGCAAGGAGTTTGCATGTTCTCCGTGTGTTTGCATGTGTTTCCTCCTACACTCCATAGACATACTGATACTGGATATAGCTTGTGAGTCCTAATGTCGGTGCCCACTCCTGAGCCATAGCCGACATAATAATAATGGTCATACCCGGAAGACAGTAAAACCCTCCATCTTCTGAATGGTCATTTCTCCCGCTGGGGCATTACTGTAACAGCAATGCTTCTCGGCCAATTCCAGAAAGGCTTTTCTTGCATCATCTTCTGAAATCTTTGCACGTCTATATGGAAAAATACAAAATAATAAAACTAAGAATAAAGTTTGACATGGAATTGCTGCATCTAATCCTATCATGTGTGATACTATCTGCTGAGATGCTTTATCTGGAAGACGGAAGGGAATGGTGCAGTTACACCAGGCAGAAGAAGGAACAGAAGCTTGACCCGGTTCTTGGTGGTTACAATATACAAACAAGATAAAAGGTGAAGTACAAGGGCTGGACATTCTGGTAGCACATTCAGGGTCATAGCTTATCAGAACCATAACCACGACATACAGCAAAGCAACTGAATTACAGTCTCTGGTGGGACTTACTCCTAAATCTGAACCTGCCAGCTTGTGCCCTGCGCGGCTCGCCACCATCCGATGGGTTGAACCAGTTGCTCGTTTCACAATCTGAACTCCTTCATACAGCTTCCAAACACTCCTTTGACACTACTTCCAGGGCAGGGTGAGGCGTATTAGACAGGGATAGCCAAGAGCAGGGTAGGGGTGGCAGCCCAGACAACCTCACCATTAGAGGTAACTCTGGGATAAGAGAAAGCTAGGGCCCCCCTAGCTTGAGGGCTCGTCTAGGAGACTCAGTCCTACCGTTATTCCTTACTACCACATGACAGTTCAACAGTGTCTGTGTGTTTTGGCTGTCGGGTTTTGCCATCAGTCTATGTGTATGATGTTACCACATATGCGGTGGCGGTGGCTGTGCAGAGCTATACATAGCAGAGAGCATCTTGTAAGAAGAGGATGATTTGGGGTGAAGTGGAGGGGCATCTTACAGTGTGGGAGCAATGTCAATGCATTGTGCTGTCGTGACGGCATCATACTGTGTGAGGAATATATAGTGTGGGGATCAAAAATGTTGAAAAATGTCTTGGGGACTTTTGTTGACAACATAATATGTGTAGGGGGGGGGTATCATAGGGACATCACACTCTGCGGTCCCATAGAGGGTATAAAACTGTGTGGAAACACTAAAAGGTTTACACAGGGTGAGGTTAGGGAGTTCCCGCATATGGTGAAATAAGTATTGGACACGTCACTAATTTTGTAAGTAAATATATTTCTAAAGCAACTATTGACATGAATTTCTCACCAGGTGTTGGTAACAACCCATCCAATACACACAGGCAAAGAAATCATGCTCAGGGGGATTTTGGCCCATTCCTCCACACACACACTCTTCCCATCCTGCAGATCCTGTAGATCCTTCTATGATCTCGGAGCTTTAGATCCTTCCAGACTTTTTCTATTGGATTCAGCTCCGGTGATCGGCTCGGCCATTCTAGCAGATTGATGTTCTTCCTTATCTGTGTGTTTGGGATCATTTTTCTGGTGAATTGTCGCCCTCGTTTCATCTTCATCATCCTGGTAGATGGGAGCAGATTATTACCTTGAATATCCCAGTACATTTGTCCATTCATCCTTCCTTAAATTATATCAAGTTTGCAGTGTCATCTGCTGAAAAACAGCCACACACCATGATGTTCCCATCTCCACACTGCACTGTTGATGTTGTTGGGGTAATTTGTCTTTTGACCTCCAAACATGGTGTATTATGGCCTCCAAAGATTCTATGTTGCTCTCATCTGACCAGTCTATATTCTCCAGTATTTCACAGTGTTTAATTGCTGCCGAGCAAACTTTAAATGCTCTTGAACCTGCTTTTTGTTCAGCAATGGAGCCTTGCATGGTGAGTGTGCATACAGGAGCGTGCATACAGGAGCGTGCATACAGGAGCGTGCACACAGGAGCGTGCACACAGGAGCGTGCACACTGGAGCGTGCACACTGGAGCGTGCACAATGGAGCGTGCACACTGGAGCGTGCACACAGGAGCGTGCACACAGGAGCGTGCACACTGGAGCGTGCATACAGGAGAGTGCATACAGGAGAGTGCATACAGGAGCGTGCATACAGGAGAGTGCACACAGGAGCGTGCACACAGGAGCGTGCACACTGGAGAGTGCATACAGGAGCGTGCATGCAGGAGCGTGCATGCAGGAGAGTGCATACAGGAGCGTGCATACAGGAGAGTGCATACAGGAGCGTGCATACAGGAGAGTGCATACAGGAGCGTGCATACAGGAGAGTGCATACAGGAGCGTGCACACTGGAGAGTGCGTACAGGAGCGTGCGTACAGGAGCGTGCATACAGGAGCGTGCACACAGGAGCGTGCACACAGGAGCGTGCATACAGGAGCGTGCACACAGGAGCGTGCATACAGGAGAGTGCATACAGGAGCGTGCACACAGGAGCGTGCATACAGGAGCGTGCATGCAGGAGCGTGCATACAGGAGCGTGCATGCAGGCCATGGAAGGGGAGTGCATTGCTCTTTGTTTTCTGTGAACAATTGTACCTGCTGATTCCAGGTCTTTCTGTAGCTCTCCACAGATGGTACTTGTCTCTACTGATAATTATTTTCACTCCTCTTGTTAAAACCGTATTCATATATATCCAACTTCTGTATATATATATATATGGGTTAAGCGCACAATCTGGCTAGTGGCTGGAACCTTTGTCTTTTAGTCTATAGATTGTTCTTGGTCTCGGTGTTTATTAATAACACAGTGTATTGATTTAACCCTTTCTCGGGATTTTTAGTAAACTTCTTTAAAACAATTTTAAAACCATTAATCACATCTAAAATCATAGCATGCAAAAACAATGATTTTTATGAACTAGATTTTTGGGGTTATTAGGGATCTTGATACATTATTCCTCCTTCTGGTGCTTCCTCCCGTTGTCCCTCTTTGTAATATAAATATATGTGTATTACTGTTGTACCCCTTGATTTTTTTGGCTTCCTGTATATGTTAATTAATTTACCTTTGTTATATTGCTGGTGTTCTTTCCTTTTGTAATGATCGTCTTGCTTTGCTGCTTAAGTGTCATCCTGCAGTTATTCAGTTTGTAATTTACCCTACTTTTTACCAGGATTTGGAATTATTCCTCTTTGTTCTCACCTGTATGGTATAACTGTCTTTTTTGCCTTGGTACGGTCAGTGTTGTCCTTATTTCTTTCTGTAATCACAATATTGC